>JARLTB010000218.1:23030000-23237500 GCA_030141615.1 Unio pictorum | reverse complement strand
TGTTCTTACTACAATCAACTGCCAGGTGCAAGCCAGTGTTCTTACTAAACTCAACTGCCATGTGCAAGTCAGTGTTCTTACTAAAATCAAGTGCCATATGAAAGTCAGTTTTCTTACTAAAATCAACTGCCAGGTGCAAGTCAGTGTTCTTACTAAAATCAACTGCCAGGTGCGTCAGTGTTCTTAATAAAATCAACTGCCATGTGAAAGTCAGTTTTCTTACTAAAATCAACTGCCATGTGCAAGTCAGTGTTCTTACTAAAATCAAGTGCCATGTGAAAGTCAGTTTTCTTACTAAAATCAACTGCTAGGTGCAAGTCAGTTTTCTTACTAAAATCAACTGCCATGTGAAAGTCAGTTTTCTTACTAAAATCAACTGCTAGGTGCAAGTCAGTTTTCTTACTAAAATCAACTGCCAGGTGCAAGTCAGTGTTCTTACTAAAATCAACTGCAATGTGAAAGTCAGTTTTCTTACTAAAATCAACTGTTAGGTGCAAGTCAGTTTTCTTACTAAAATCAACTGCCATGTGCAAGTCAGTTTCTTACTAAAATCAACTGCCATGTGAAAGTCAGTTTTCTTACTAAAATCAACTGCTAGGTGCAAGTCAGTTTTCTTACTAAAATCAACTGCCAGGTGCAAGTCAGTGTTCTTACTAAAATCAACTGCCATGTGAAAGTCAGTTTTCTTACTAAAATCAACAGCCATGTGCAAGTTAGTGTTCTTACTAAAATCAAGTGCCAGGTGCAAGTCAGAGTTCCTACTAAAATCAAGTTCCATGTGCATGTCAGTGTTCTTACTAAAATCAACAGCCTGGTGCAAGCTAGACGTGGCTTCACTCTAACCTTTGACAACTAAAAGCTATTGATATCCGTTTCCAAGTGCAACCCATCCACAAAGTTTGGTCAAGGAACTTGGATTTGAATTAATATCAATGCGTAGAAATCACTAATGTGACCCTGATCAATAACATTTTGATCCCCAAATCAATAAATCTGCACCTTACCCCAAGTGAAAACTATCCAGAATGTTTGATTGAAGTATAGCATCTTGAAATCAAGGAATTGTGCACACACTATTTGGGTCACATTGACACTAACCTTTTGCTCTTTTTGCCCTGAATAAATTTGTCTTTCTTGTCCCAAGTTCAGGCCATGTGCTCAGATTGGTCAAAATAGTAAACCGTATCTAAACTTACCCTTTGCCCTCAAAATATTGAAAGGCATCCTTGTTTTTGCCCCATGTGCTAGCCATTCACATAGTTTTGATGAAGTAAATTTTTCTTTTTTCATTCAGTTATCTTGATCCTGAACATTTGATAACACTTTAAGGCTTCTTCCTTCCTTATCCTAAATGCAAGTGATCCACAAAGCTTTGGTAAAGGTATGCTATTATGCAGAAACCATTTTTCTCTTTCAATAAGTGCCCTTGACCTTTGGATTAAACAATTTCTTGGCTTCTTCCTTGCTGGAAGTGCAAACCATCTACAAAGTCTGGTTAAGGTCCATTGTTTGAAGTCATTGTATGAAAACCCAAAACAGGCATTGGATGTACTGACAATGTCATAAAATAATATGTTCCACCATGAAACTGTCAAAATAATTAGGAAAACTGGAATAATATTAAATCTGCATATTTTAGGGGTAGACACACGGCATGGTTAAAATTGCAATAACAATATTGATCAATACTGAATCTTCATACACATAACATAGAATGCTGGAGCTGGTTATGTGCATGATACATACCTGCTGCTCTGTGTAATACTGAGTTGAAATTCCTTTTAAGGAATTCTTCATTCAATGTCTTGGCATCCTTGTTACTGCAAATCCTTTCCAGTCCATGCTGGATTACCTTATGAACTGTCTCTGAGGACTCTCCCTTCTTCTGATTAACTAAAAACAGATTGATAAACATTAAAAAGAAAACAACAGTCAGATCATAACTACATCCATAATTTTAACAAACACATCTCATTTTTTGAAACTTCCACTTTCCAATGCAATAAACTTTATGGTACATACAAAATTAACACTGCTGAATCAAGAAATTAGAAAACAAAAGTACCTTGAACAGACTGACACTACTGGCCAAAAAGAATTTACAGGAAGTTAAGCTAAGACAGTTTCTTCCTTTTAACTGTAGTGTTGAACATATCTTTGGTGTTCTTCAAATTGATTTCCCAACAGATACTGTGGTGGCCATATTAGATGTCAGATTGGTACTTTTTCATTTAGGATCAGGCAGACTACATTATAAGTATTTTGGTGAATACCCCATGTTAACAGGGGGAACAGTGACAATAAAACTAAAGATGGTTGCCATAGCAACAATATTGGGTGTATGATTGGCACCATTTTTGTTTAGGACCAATTAGGTGTTACATGTCTATTGACCATGCTTTTAGAAGTAATGATTGCAGGATTTTAAAGCTGATCACTATATCAGCCATATTGGATCTCCAAGTGGCAACATTTTCATTTAGGACCAGTTAAACAAAAGACCATGCTGATCTGATCTGACCATCCATTCACAAGAAGTTGTAACATTTTAAACAGCTACTGTGGCAGCCAAATTGGATGTCCGAGTAGCACCTTTTTCATACAGGTCCACTAGATCATGGGATGAATGTGTTTGTGAAGTTTCATGACAGTCATTGAAGTAGTTTAGAATAACAATAAGAAATTTTTGCTGTGGACTGCTGGTCAGACAATTGACCATTCCATAAGCACTCTTGTTCCAGAATAGCTAAAAACAACTATACCCCATTATGTAAAGCCTTACATTAGCTATCCTTGCATTTCTTCATCAGTCTATTATGTAAAGCCTTACATTAGCTATCCTTGCATTTCTTCATCAGTCTTTCTGCCACTACAGCTCTGTAGGTAAGGCACTTTCTGGTGACAATTGAGAAATTCAAGATGTAACTGTGTTAATTATCCACAACAAAGCAAATTAAAAAAATTCACTCTCTGATATTTAGTGTAAAATCAGTGATATTCAGGGTGAATATCATTTTGCTTTGCATGTGTATTGAATATTCACAAAATTAAATCCACCACAAAAACAAAATGGTTTAATTGCAATGGTAAAGTGTTTGAGCCCACAAACTTGTATCCCCCCCCGAGATATTTCTTTTACAGCATGTAGAATCTAATCTTGCCAATCAACCGTCCCATATAATTAAACTATAACTGACTTGGTGGTGAGCTGAAGCTCTTGAAGTAACCCTTGTGAAAGAGTACACATTTATCAATATAGCTCAAGGAGCCTTGAAAAGCAGATCAATGTGACATTTTCACTTATGACAGTTAATTGCAAGACACATCCAACATTACATTTTTTCTCAAGGGGTGAATTAAAATAAGAATCACATCCAAGGCAGGATTAACAGCAATGTTGACACACAAACAGACATACACAGACAAAGCAAGTCCTATCCAATGCACACTTTCTAAATACTTGCATGTATACATAATACGTTTTCACTTTGTCTTACCTAGTTTAAGGAACCTGAGTAGAGAGACGTGCAGATATGGATTGTCTGGGTCAACTTTGTGACTCCGCTTGAGAGACTGCAACATCAGTAACAATTTACCTGAAATGAATGGGTGTGCTATGAAATGTCTCTATTAATCTCTTAAATATTTTACACTTCCAAACAATACCCTTAAAAATGTTAACGAAAAATGTAACATCAATACAAACTTATGTAATATACCTGGAGTGGACCAGTATAGTCAAACAACACTCATATCTGTTGGCATAATGTCTTAAAAATGTATAAAATACTGATAACAGCAATGTCCAAAAAAATGTTGAGCAATATATTTGCATATACAATGTTTATATTTTGTTTGTGCTCTAATGTTACATCATAAAATAAGCAACAACCGTTTGCTAATCAACCACACAAAAATATTCAGTTTAAATACTTGCATGCACACACACAAAACAAAGCAAGTACTCACCTTTCCTAGAATAAATTTCATAGGCATATGTATGTGTTTCTATCTTGTCTGCACACAAAAGTTGCAATGGTTTTAAGAAATGGATGGCTTGTTCTAATGGATCTTCCACCTGGGGAAAGAAAAAGACATCTGTAGTAGTCATCTGCAATCATCTGCAATCATTAAACTATTGAACATTTCTGTTACTAGAGAACCTGAAACAGACAATTTTTCCAAATGTACATTGCATTTGTGCTTTATTTGCATTTGAAACATGCATTTAAAATTGTTTCATTCGCATTCATGTTTGCATTTCTGCAAAAATCTCAGTGATTTCTCCTTATTGTTTCAGAAACACATTCAGATTTTGCATTTATCACTTCCATTCACTGTTTTCTTAATTTTTTGCTGATCTTAAATGAAATCCAAGTTCATTTACTTAAGATTTTTCTAGTGTTAATGAGACAGAACTATTACAATCACACCCCATCTTACTACAAGCACATCATAATAATAAGGAATGAAATGCTGAGGATATCAATCAATTAAAAAAAACAAAAAAAAATTTCTTAAATATTTTATACTACCAAACAATACCCTTAAAAAAAAACATGGAAGTACATCTGTCGAGGATTTATCTGCAAACGTTATTTTCCTCTGTTTCAGCAAATGAAAAAATTGTACCAGTGATGTCAGCATGTAAATGTCAGTTGCTTTTTACCTTGAGCAAAACAATGTCAAAGCTAGTTGGTAGTTAAAACTTTGCCGTATGATGAATATGATTACAGATTACAATGGAAAAAGGTTTTATTCATGAAATATGTTTGAATTTATTACAATTTTATGTAATTTTTCAATATTTTGCATTTGTGCTCAACATGTTTTCAAAATGCATTGATCATTTTTGTATTCATTGGGATTAATTTTAAATTCTGTTCTCCCTGAACTGGCAAGATTACTGTTTCAAAGTCTGTTATGTGGTTAAAAAACGTCAACATGTACAAATTCTCTACGTTATGCCTTTACTTTTTTCTTTAAACTTAAGTGGTAGTTTAAAAAATAAATTTTAAAGTATGAATACATTAAAATCACTCTGCTTCATGCATGAATCGAGCTGTTGTATATTTCTTTAGCTCTCCATTGAGGACTATCCTGAGACCACTTTTTTTGTTGCGATAATGGGTGACTGGTGTCTCCAGATAGGTTTAAAATAGGTCCCTGTCATAAAACTTTACAGGACTCTATTCTACCCATAAATGTTTTGTTTGACCAATCAAAAGTCTCTTCTTCCAAAATTTCAAGCCAAGATTTATCATTGTGGGTCCAAAGTTTTCATCAAATTAATGAGGGTGCTAGTTAGAATAATTGCTAAAAAAAAGTAAAATGAATAGAGGACATGGTTTTGTCGTATCTGTCGAGGATTGACTTCTTAACTCTTTCAGCCCCAAGAAACTTATCAGTAACACTGTTACTGTACCCCAGCCACACTAAGCTGTGACTAGCTGCTTGTGCCCCCAAGTGTTTTACCTGTTTGGATAATTTTTTGTAGAAATCATGCACATGCCTTCACATTTACTTTAATTTCTCTTCTTGTATCCAATATTAATCCATGAAAATGTCACCAATGAATCCAAATTAATTTGTCTACACAGTGATGTATTTTTCTTTGTATTGTTCCAAGTCTTTCACAATTTATTTATACATTTTTTTTAAAACAAAATTATATGCAACACTGTTAGGAATATCACATCATCAGCACTTAATTCCATTAAAATAAACCAGGAAAATTTAATATGTGATATGGTTTGAAACAATTTGTACATACATTTACTTGGCCAATGTTCACATCCAGTTTTTGGTTAAGATAGAACTTTGTTCAATAAACACATTTTGCGGATTGGATACTACGTTTGTTTGGTGATACCAATATGCATTTTTAGGCATATGGATTGGTTTCGTTTGCGATGTCCGTGTACAGTTTCTCCGGAAATAATAATAAGTGAAAAATGATAGATTTCTCTTTTTTTCCTTGTCTATTTGTCATTGTATGATGTAGGTCCAGGATTCATTTCACTAAAATCATTGATTTGGATAGACAGAAGATGATCGCTCCAATCTGCTAGATCGGCAGAAACTCTTTCATTTTCGCTATCAGCATCCGCTTTTTCTGACTATTCAATCTCAAGAATCTTCAATGTCCCATTCGAAATCTCGCAAATTATCCAACTGTCGAACATATCTCTCCTCTAATTACTCAATATTTTCTAGATCAAACCAGAGAAACTACCTATTCTCGCCCTCACCGCCATCAAAAACCACTTGTGCTTCCACCATCATTTTACGATTTTTTAAGAAAAAAAAAAACGTGTATTGAAATGGATATCAAGTAGTAATTCTTGGTTTACCCAAACGAACGTAAATTCATTTCTGATTGGCTACAAGTGGGTCTGATGCTTGGAAAAGCCCCATTTGTAACCAATAAGAGACTTTCTTTTGACCATACATTCAGACCACGGAGCAGCGGTACCGGCCATTGAATGCAGTCGAAAAACTTCATGAAAAGGCGGTATCGGCCGTTCAACTGAAATGGGCATTAAAGGCAAAAATAAAATAGATCTGAAACAAATGAAATTATCTTTTGGACTCCATTTACATACAACCAATAATAACAGCAATGATATCGAACCAGTGGAGCCATCATCATCCAAAGATAATGGTTACTCATAAGATACAGCATAATTTTGTGCAGCAATGGTAGAAAACATACAGCTGGCTACATTTTCAAAAACAAGTCCTGTCAGAACAGATCTTAACCACCTTTAGGAATAGGCTTGAGATTGAGAATGGAGAAATCTGATGCTTATTAAGATTGATGAGGAAGAGAGACACACCAACAATTTTATGGAAGCTTTGAAGAAACGGAAGAAAATAGAAGAAAGAAGAATCTATGAACTTAAAAGCATGATTTGTTAATCCTGAACAGTTTACTGTGTCAGTTACATTCAGAAAACTTCCTCATTGAAAACATGGCAGGATGTGTGGGATAAGCTCTTCTCATTGAAAACATAGCAGGATGTGTGGGATAAGCTCTTCTCACTGAAAAAATGACATGATGTGTGGGATAAGCTCTTCTCATTGAAAACATAGCAGGATGTGTGGGATAAGCTCTTCTCATTGAAAACATGGCAGGATGTGTGGGATAAGCTCTTCTCATTGAAAACATGGCAGGATGTGTGGGATAAGCTCTTCTCATTGAAAACATGGCAGGATGTGTGGGATAAGCTCTTCTCATTGAAAACATAGCAGGATGTGTGGGATAAGCTCTTCTCATTGAAAACATGGCAGGATGTGTGGGATAAGCTCTTCTCATTGAAAACATAGCAGGATGTGTGGGATAAGCTCTTCTCATTGAAAACATGGCATGATGTGTGGGATAAGCTCTTCTCATTGAAAACATAGCATGATGTGTGGGATAAGCTCTTCTCATTGAAAACATAGCAGGATGTGTGGGATAAGCTCTTCTCATTGAAAACATAGCAGGATGTGTGGGATAAGCTCTTCTCATTGAAAACATTGCAGGATGTGTGGGATAAGCTCTTCTCATTGAAAACATAGCATGATGTGTGGGATAAGCTCTTCTCATTGAAAACATGGCATGATGTGTGGGATAAGCTCTTCTCTGCCTGCTAGTCAGATTAATATATTCTAGTCACTACTACCTAGTTGTAATGTTTTCTTGTATAAAAATATTTAGAAAACATGCCTTGGCTTTTGTTACATTATATAACATACATTACTGTCATGTATTTATACAATTTTTTAAAAAAGATACTGAATAAGACTCGCAGGTTTGGATTTTAACTCGCTGTGTTTTTTCCCTGACGAGTCAAATGACTTACATGGAGCCATTTGTAGATAAAACACTGAATACTGACTGTATTATGCAGAGGAAATGGGACCTAAGTAGTTTCACAGGGCCAGCCTGAGGCAGCTGACCTGGGTGTATATTAAACCTACAACCGTTGGATTACAAGTCCTACTACTGAGCAGAATCTAAAAATATTAACAACACTAGCCAAAATCAAAGGTGTGGATGGACATACAAAACACACACGGATGTGAAAGTGACTTCTTTGTTTAAGACTGGCCTGACACCACCACCTACAAATGTTGCTTTTTTTTTGTTTTTTATGGTTTAACGCCATTTTTCAGCACAATATAGGCTATACATGGCGGGCAGTATTTATGGTAGAGACAAATGTTGCTGCTTTGCTAAATAGAAGCAATGCTGAAAATGAGGTTATATAAAACCCAAAATTTACATAATAATATGCCAGAAATGACGGACATAATTTTGAATGCATATTTTCATTAAAACTTGAATAACTGTTCAGTAACATATATGACATTTAACATTAATGTGTATTTAAAATGAAAGCTTACCCTTGCTAACTTGTCTGGAACCAGCTCTTCCTCTTTAGGTCCCTCCAGATCAGCATCTTGTTGTTTTTTAGTCTGATGTTCTTTTTTCTGCTCTTCTTGCTTCTGTTTCTCTCGTTCCATTTCAGCTTTCTTCTGTGCTTTCCTCTGCTTGCTTCTCAACTTCTTTAATTCCCTAGGTGTAAGATTTTCTGTGCAAGAGGAAAAACAAAATACATGCGTAATTGCAGTGTATGGACCAATTATTCAAAGTTTTACATCATAATTATATATATACACAGTGGTAATTCTCTTATATAATATTCTCATGCAAAAGGTAAAAGTCTCGGCTACGGTTGTGCCTGTTAAACAGTATTTCTTTGAGATTTATTGTCATGCTGCTGGTCATGAGCTCTTGCACACAAATGTCTTACAGTCAACAGATATGATTGGTCAGTTTCATGGTTTGGTGTTATAATCGGTGGCTAATTCAACCTTATAGTATGTCATATTTTTTTCAGCCAGCTATTACATCAGACATCTAGAGTCCCACTGAATGAGGCTGAATGCAGATGACTTTGGAATTGTCTCTTTCCAAGTAATAAGGTGAAGACCCTCTGAATGAGATTAGACTTAAGGTCTTGAAACGTTTGAAAAGTTTATCTCTGAAGTCTGACTGGGAAAACTGCAGGCCCTGGACATAAGATCACTGCTATTTTTATACCTTGTATGGTTAATTATATCAATATATCAAGTTATCACATACACAGTCCCAGAATGGTAATTTTATTTCTCAAATACTGATCAGCACTTCCACCAACAATAATCTGAATTGTTGTTTACATCAATGGTTGTCAATCTGACAGTCTCTTACACAAAACAAGAAAAGCTAGATTCCACATGAAACATGACAGGCATGCCAGAATACTCTATTTCTTGCTCAAGTCAAGAAATCAATATTTTCTCCATAATTAGGGGAACCTCATTTGAATTTCACTAGGTGATATAAGTAGTATGATAATAATAGAGGTTGTTGGTTACTAAATCCATCAAACTGACATGTCTCCCTTCTCAAATTATGCTGTATTTAGACTACAACTGCATACTGTGCTGATGAGGAGGGGGAGGGGAAGATTTGTCATGCTGGCTTTCATGAGATGCAGGGGCATAACATTGGTGATGTAGAAGGTTCTGACCCAGATCTGTAACCAAATTCTCCAACTGCTATTGTCATACTAGATGAAAGATTAGCCAACACTTTACATATAAAACTTCAACTAGGTTGTGGCTCATTAAACAGCAATCTTTTCAGAAACAATTAGTCATATAACAATAGTTGTTCATGTTCAACTAAAACTGCATTTCTTTGACTTCAAAAATCTTATTGAACAAGAACAAAAGAATGTTGCCTCATCATGTACGCACTTTGATCATATTGCATAACCATTAACAATCTGTCAAGGTCAACAAGTCACCTTTTATGGCATTCTAAAAGTTCAAGATATGTAATGAGTAAACATACATTATTGTGCCTGAGCTATGCACAGTGTCTTATATACCTTTCTCTCTACACCAACATTTTTGTGTTTTATCTGTCAGCAAGTAGTACCAAGTCTGTGCTGTGAAGGTTTATTAATTACATTAATGTATGTGCAATTCTATATAAATATCTCATCAACGTCATCTGCAGGTTGATCAATTACATTATTGTATGTGCAATTCTATCTGAATATCTCATCAACGTCATCTGCAGGTTGATCAATTACATTATTGTATGTGCAATTCTATCTGAATATCTCATCGACGTCATCTGCAGGTTGATCAATTACATTATTGTATGTGCAATTCTATATAAATATCTCATCAACGTCATCTGCAGGTTGATTAATTACATTATTGTATGTGCAATTCTATTTTAATGTCTCATCAATGTCATCTTAAGGCTTATTAATTACATTATTGTATGTGCAATTCTATCTGAATATCTCATCAATGTCATCTGAAGGCTTATTAATTACATTATTGAATTTGCAGTTCTATTTGAATGTCTTATCAATGACATCTAATTTGATATAATTATCTGAAATACCTACCTGTAACTTGTGAACTGTCTTTATCACTGTCTTTTAATGGATGATCATGTAAATGTAAATAAATCTGAAAATACATTTTAACAAGAAGCTTTTAATGGTCAAGCAATTTCAAATGAATCTGTAAGAAAATTAAAAATATAATGAAAAACTTGAATGCAATTCTTCACATCTTAAAAAAACACAACATAATTAAAGAGCATTTAAATGCAAACAAATCATTCAATATGCTAGATTCTATATTTACAAAAAAGTAAAATATATCCAACAGAATTTTTCACATTGATCTAACCTTGGTAAAGGTTTATTATAATTCTGTTTGTCAATATGATTTTAAAAAACTTCCCAAAAACTCAAGTTGGAGAATGGATTACCAAAACCATACAATATTCAGATAACATTTATAGTTTGTTTCTTGTTTAATTTCTTATCATAACAAAAGAAAAAAGGTTGACTAGGTTACATTGTGCTCATAGTATGTTTACATGGTTTTTGATTTTCAAAGGACCTGACGTCTTGCTATTGCTTCCAGGAAACAAAACATAATTTCTGGGTCTAACAAGTAATTGCTATGGTGCAGAAATTATTTACCGACTGTAAATTGTGAAATATATATCTAAATCGAAACATATTAATGGGTGTGTTTAAACTGTGTAGAACACCTGGAATTAAAATTTGGACAGGTCAGTAAATCTGTGCTGATCAATATATGTAACCTGGTCAAGTAAAAAAAAAAAAAAAAAAACTTTTGCAATCACTGAAAGTAAATAAACTTTTTTTCTATTAATAATGCTTTTGACAATCAATTTCTGAAAAGATCAAAATCAACATTTATGTTGTGTTATAGCATTTGGGGAGGTCTTCAAATGAACATGTCAAGATGAACTCCTGGCCAACCTGAACATGGTGACAGTGAAAGTAAAACCAGCAAGCACATCAAATATCTGATATGTAGTTGTTTATACCCTGCACCACCAACTAATGTATGGAATCTTATTAAACATTTGAATTATTGACGGCATTGTGTTATACAAAATTGTTCGATCTAAATGGGATTTCAATATTGTTCAATTTTGATCATTTAATTAAAACATATTGAAGATTTGTGGAATGTATCAACTAATTAGATGCAATAGTAGTAATAGCATTTCATGGCATCTCAGCACTATAATGGCTATATGGTGCCAGCTAAATGTACATTGCCAGAAAAGTAAATTAACTGCAAAAAAATTCAGAATGTCAACCTTTAAAAGCGCTGTTCCATTTAAATAACTGATACTCCACAAGGTCTACGATAGCCAGGCATATATTTATGTCACCTTTACAATGATACTGATACTCCACAAGGTCTACCATAGGCAGGCATATATTTATGTCACCTTTACAAAGATACTAACTGATACTCCACAAGGTCTACCATAGGCAGGCATATATTCATGTCAGCTTTACAAAGATACTAACTGATACTCCACAAGGTCTACCGTAGGCAGGCATATATATACATGTCACCTTTACAATGCAGACCTGCCAACATTAAACAAATCAAAATCAGGTGGCTCACCGTTAAAATTCAGGAGACAGGGTAAAAAATTAGGAGGTACAAGAATAACGTGTATATATCATGATAAAGATGTCTATTTTAATTATTTCAGTCCATTGTATATTGCAGATTTGCATTTCTGCACAAGTGCATCATTTATTTGCCCTTGGGTACCAAATCTGCTAACAAGAATAGCTTCCAGGGTTGATGCTGACAGGCTGGCTCTTTGTTCTATTTTTTCTGACCATTGAGAATGCCCTCTCTGCATTGCTGTTGCTGTGCAGTATTGATAGCCTTACTCTCCCAAGGGTTGGAAACAACAGTTGGCCAGATCCATCCTTTTTTTCCTGAGAGCAACCCACTGATGATCTGCTCTTTCCATATTCAATTCTGCGTCTAAATTGTAGCTTTGGTACAGCTGAAACTCTCAAAAATGTTGATTCCTTCCATCATACTGGAGAAAATGGCCAGGTCCTTAAATGAGGCTACAGATTGTTTAGCCATATCTGCAATGCTTGCATGAATGAGCATCCTTTAATGGAAATTTTTCCTTCATATATGACAGTGATTTGATCACAAATGCCCTATAGTGCATTCTTGTCTGTAACCGTGCTTCAGAATTAATTTTCTCTAGAAGTTTGTTGGCTGTCTTACCCAAGTACAAGTCCTGAGAACGAATGTACAAGCTCTCATCTTTTACATCAATTGCTGTGATGTCTGTCTTGCAACAATGTACTTCAGTTTAATAACAATTGAAAGGAATTCTCTTTACATGGATAGTAAAATGCATCAGATCTTGCAAATTAGGGGCTTGTCATGCTGTAGAGCTTGGTTGTGTCTGTCAAAACTGTTCTGAATTCAGCTTAAAAACTGGCAATATGCAAGGTTATCTCTTATTCTTTTCAGCCTGGCATTGCTGAGGCTCGAAGCAGCTGATGACTTTGTTTCCTTCTGCCTAAACCAGCTGTCAACAATCACAGCACCAGCATGGAAAATTTCAGTGGCCTCATGCAAATATATTTTTCACACCGTTTGTGCTTGGCTGTTGCACGGTGTTTATTAATGTCATCTACACCACCACATCGCATCAAGAGATGCTGTGAGCAGCACTCGCAGAATGCATGACAGACCCCGCGAGGCGATGGACCAATGTAAGCAAACTGCTTCCCCCTATCACTTCTATATTTTTTATCCCATTTCTTTTTCCTGGCGCGTGACAAATCATCTGTTACTTCCTTTTCCTCTAATTTTCACTTCTTACTGAGAAACATTTCCATTATATTGCTGAGATTTGTTGATGGGGTCAACCACGCTGTGAGACAATCTCTTTGAATTAGCAGATGAAAACCGGAAATGAAGCCGGATATGGTAAAGTACTAAGTAACATACCAGACACAGCAAAACCAGATACATAAACCAGGAAATGGAAAATGAAATTTTTGTATTAAAAAAAATTACGGATTTTTTTCTTTTTCTTTAAGAGCTGAAAAATTGGGAGTTTCTTTCAAAATCGCTTAAAATCGGGGAATCGGGAGATAGGTCCAAAAATCGGGATTCTCCCGATTTTTTTTTAGTAGGGTTGGCAGGTCTGACAATGACACTAAGGATAATTTATCCATACCTTAAAATTACCAATCACACCATGCTGCTTAGTGCTATAAATTAAATGTCTAATTATAATATGGTATAAAAATGCCAACACTTCCCAATCAAGTTACCTTGCAAAAACCTGAAACTTGGTGGATGTATGGCTTGCTTTAGCAGTTTTATAACTCTGCAACACAAGTAGATTATTAAATCCCAAGGCAAAATAATACAGCGACATGCTCAAAGACAAACCATGTCCAATCTAAAACTAACATGCTGGCAGTATCTGAACTCACACCCATTTAGTTCCAACTTCAGACAGCTAATCACTAAACCCTAGCAGTTCTTGACAAAGCAATGCACAGACTCGAGATCACAGGTCTTAACTTTGCAGAATGGGGCAATAATTAAACAAACTAAAATGAAGAAGGATAAATGTTAAAACCAAATTTAATATCCCTGTATTTTAAGAAAAGATGGATCAACTTGGTCATGCCTATAAAGCAAACAATGACTTATTGTCTCTTACGTGAGAAAACGTGTAACACAGGATTCTAAACTTGATGTAGCAGCCATCAGTGAATATAACCTACTGTCAAAAAAAGTTCCGAATTTTCACTATTTCTCAGCAAAGGAAGATGTTTTCTTTTATCCTTACCTCTATGGCTATCTTTGCAGCTTTGTAATAAAATGGATGACGTCTAAGAACATCTTCTAGTCGTAGCAATCCTACATATGCCCTGAGAGTCATCTTCCTCATACAGTATGTATGGAAATCAAATTGGTCTTCTATAATCTCTGCAAAATGCTGAGGAGTAAAAAAAAAAGATATTTCAAAATCATCTTTCAAATAATGAAAATAGAATTTTTTTAATTTATGCCTTCTTACTTTTCAAGGGACACATTTCTTACATTCTAATATGGATCCTGAACACATGAACTTGAGGACAACAAACATATTCCTCCTTCTCATTACTGGGAGCAAAACAAACAAGGGAAAGGACCAGCATGTAAAAAAAAAAAAAAACGATCAAAGCCATGCTGATGAATCCATGGAAAAAAAGTTTAGCAAGTATGTTGTAACTTTATAATGATTCATCCCAAGTATAAATAAAATTCATCATAGAAAATGCAGACTTGCGAACTTAATGAAAACTGAATCAGGGACAGGATTTCATGGGGAATGACAATGTATCATCTTTTGAACTGAACTGAACTGAATGAATAGAAAGAAATTCCTCAATGTATTCCATTCAGCAGTGGACTTTTTGTTTAAACTTTTTCTTATTAATTTTTTTTTTAAAGATTAACTGTAAACAAAGCAATCTAAATGCACTTCAACTTGACTTCATGGCGCAAGTGTAATAGAACAGATAGTCTTAGCTTCATAATAATTCATTTGAAAGTATGAAGAAAATATGTCATTCGTTTAGTAAATACACAAGAACAAATAAACAAACTTGAACCTAAACCTTAATGCAGATTTTCCAAAACTAACCTTAACTCAAGGTCAAAAGATCAAACATGTTAAAGACTGAATTGTTAGCCTTATAATTATTCCCCCTAAAACCATGCAATGCTTTTAATGCCACCAACATTGTCAGAAACTGTTATGTCTCCCATCACACAAACACTAATAAACTTTTGACACAAAAAATTTAAGAAAAACAAGAAACAAGGTGATAAATCATTAACCTGTTTTGGGTTGCTGATCCAAGATTTCCTAGAATATATCTTACCCTATCTACTTCATGACACTTTTTAAGTGCCTCACCCCACTTGCCCATTCTCTGGTAGGCTGCTGCATTCTCTGTCTGGAACCACATGCACTGCATTTCGTTCAGATTGTCCACTGCAGATACCCCTTCCTGAAATCACAGTAAGAAATGCTGGAAATAATACTTGCAAAGTAAAAATTGTATTACCTGATGCAAATCCCCCCCCCCTCTTTAATATTAAAAACCAATTCAAGACCTTATCATTACAAAATGTCTTACTACTACAATAATTAATAATCTTATATTTCGAACTATATTTAAAAATATATTCTACAGAACATAATAGTGATATTGTACAATTGTCATATAGCTTTAGAAGTTTAGCAAAAAATAATAGTTTCATCAAAGCTTGAATTTCTTCTGTGGAGAAGATATTCCTGTTTCGTATATTTGATTTAAATCATTTAATTTTGTTTGTCAGATTCAAATTTGACATTCTGGGTTTAAAATTCGTTACTTGGGAGAGATTTTCTAGAAAATGGATGACCTAAACACTCTACAAGTAAACAGATGTTAACCTCATTTTCTGACCTTGCTTCAGAGTGTAAACAAGCTTCTAAAATGATTGGTTGTTCCAAGGACATCTTTCTAGATCATGCTGGTTACGTGATTTCTTGAACGTGAGATTGTTCTGAGAGATTCTGGAAGGTTGTGACCCCTTTCCTGTTTACGTAAAAGCAGGTATTTAAATTATTGTTTGGGAGAGAACAGTTCAGTAGAAGTTGGGCTTTTATAATATCAAGTTGTCTTCTTTTTGAGTTATTTTTAATTACCGTTTACTGGAAATTGTGTCAATTCGTTTGGGATCAAGAGGAATTTATTGCGTTATTTATCTAGAAATTACTTGTGCATGTGCTCATTTGGATTATTATAAAACTAAAACTGACTTCATCATGTGACATCGTTGTCCATATTGGATTACATCGTCAAGATTCGAACCGGGAACTATCAGATTTTATTATCAGGACTCCTGCAATTCCACAAATGGATTATATTGTGATTTCTTTGTGGATTATTTTTGGACTTGATTCTCTAAAACCGTAAGTTTATTTATTTTCTTTTATGAAAATATTTGTACTCAATAAATTGTTTGTTAAATTTTACAAGCTTGTTATTTTCACTTCTATGTTGCTGCTTATTCGAACCTAAGCACGTAACATTCCTAAGGATGACCACTATTCCACTATATACAGGGATCTTTGTTTACTGGAGATTCATTAAAGATCACTGTGGTTCCAATATAAATATTCACAAGTAATGTTGTTCCACTAAGGATACTCACAAGAATGACTGTTGTTCCATTATGGATATTTCACAAGAATTGTTATTCATTAAGGATCATTGTTGTTCCACTATGAATTTTCATAATGATCACTGTTGTTCCACTATAAATATTCATAATGATCACTGTTGTTCCACTATGAATATTCATAATGATCACTGTTGTTCCACTATGAATTTTCATAACAATCACCACTTTGGACATTTTGATTGGTCATTGCTGTTCCACCATGGATATTCACATGGATCATTGTTGTTTGGGTCTTTAAATTCATGGTTAACAGCAACCATGGTTCCCACGCTTTTCTAAATATAAATTTCCGGGTCTTTTAAGTTTTTTTCCAGGATGAAATTAATTTTTTCAAGGTTAATATATGACCATTACTAAATGGAATTAAAGAACATTTTTAATTATTTAATTATGCATTATCCAAATCTGAAGATGTTTTCTTTCAAGACTCTCCAAAACATGTCCGAAAGATGACGATGTACAAAACCACAAAATGAGTTACACAAAACAAATCTGACAATATTCCTTTAAATTGGTATTTAAAGCCACTATGATGTACAAAATACAAATTCAAACTGTACTGACCTGCTTTATTTTGCTATATGTAAACAACATAATGAGCATAATTTATTTTATTTCCTTTCAAACCTTTAATTTTAAAAAATTCTAGAGCAATATATGTGCATGTTATACAAAAGAAAACATTAAATAATCACAGTAGGAAAAACACAAACAATAAATGCAAAGTCTTAGAATCTTATCTTGTAACAAATAAAGTTTAACCCTGAATTTATGTGTGCCAAAAAAATCCAGAACAAGATTTTTCAACCAACCTAAACTCCTTATGACGATCTAGTTAAAAATTCCATCATTTAAAGACATTTACAAAAGGGTTGATTTAAATTTTGACAAAAGACCTTCAAAACTATATATTGTTGTATAAAACAAGGACTGAATTTTCGGTAAAATCAACTTGTTTACTCATAAACCAATCTCTAAACCTGTATTGATACATATGCTCTTATCATTTCTTGATATGTAATAAAATGGATGACAATTTCTCATTTCACCTGTGTTCTATTTAAGATTTGAAACCAATGCTTCAAGCTAAATGTCACTGTGTAATAGTTTCGCAAAAACGTTCAGCTAAGAGATTTAAAATTTTCCCAATCCAGGTTTCCTCTGAATATTCCAACCCCATTTTTCATATTTGGATAATTTAGGATGGAATGTGGGTTCAGGGCAATTACATATAAAAAATTTGCAATCTGCCGCCATTGTAAGATAGCTTAACTGTGGGCCTTGCAAATCAAAACTATATTATATCGACTTACACCTGCATGAAATCAATATGAAAAATTACTTATTTTTTTAAAAATGGCAAGTGATACAAGTGTAATGTTTTTAATCTGCTTTAAGACTAGATGAAACTTGGCATAGATGAAACCTGACCCAATACTTGCCATTTGCATTAATAGTCACATGCCTTTTAACACAACCAGCGGCCAGCAATTTAGTACAAAAAATGTAAAATGTCCCCCTCACAAACGGCCACTTTTGTTTCTTCAAATGTATCCAGAACCAATAATTCAAATCTTGATGTAAGGTAAGCAATTTTGATTATCTCTATCGCAGATACACGTTTCTGAGTGTCAAGTCGCCGTTAACAGTGTGGACTAAAGATTTATAGTATATCATTATCTATAAAAGTCGATGTTTACCGGAAATGGGCTCAATAATGTTATGATAAGAGTTTGGGGTTTAACACCTATGTCGAGTTCTTCTCTTTGATGATTATAACCAGACATAATTGTTATAATCATAACAAGGTCAGCATATGCTAAAAATAGATTTTGTACATTGGCACACACAGAGAACCTTAAAAAAACAACAGGGTACCAGACAAAGACCGGAAAAATCATGTGACAACACATTATGGTTTCCTTTACAAAGACTGTATTTCGTGCACTCGACACAAGTTTTGTCTGCATAATTAAATCGCATACAGTCAGCAATAACCGAATAAATCATTACCAAACATTGAAATGTCATCACATTAATGGATACATTATTTTAGAAGAAAGTCGGTTATTCTACACGACGACATCGGGGAAAGGGGGGAACTTGCCGAACAATTTTATGTAGAAAAGACTCGAAAAAACAAGTTTATGTCGAAATAATTTGAATAAACAAAGTTGTAACCAATAAGAAGGTTATTCAGTAGCAGCGGGAAAATGGAGCAAATGGAAAGATAATTATGTATGTACCAAGATGTAAATGACGTTTTTTTAAACCCATTTGCAATGTGCACGACAACAATACCCGCTCGCATATCACACTTACGACAAGAAAGAAAAAAATAGTAATGTATATTCAGTTGAAATAAATAAATTTGTTATTATAACTCGGGATGTTAATATCGTTTTTTTTCTAAAACCGATTATTGTTTGTAGAAATCCGATTTTAAACCGATTATCGGTTTTTGTCCTACATTGAAATTACAAGAAATATATTCTTATACTGCAAGTCAGTGAATGCCTCTTGCGAACAAAAAGATATTCATTACATACCATAACGTATAGACGCGCATCGTCTGACGGTATGGAGGACGATATTGTGGGTCCACCAAAGCCATCAAATTACGGAAGGAATTGGATTCAACAATCGAAATTGGTAGCATGTTTTCAGCGACAAACTTAGCTACAGCAGCAGTAACTTTTTCTTGATGACTATCAGGACAGTTTCTTTGTGTTCCAATAAATGTTGTTAATCACGGCTGAACATTTGAAGGAGCCGCAATTCCGGGATGTGCATGCAATCTAGTAGTAGTACCACTGCTCAGACTTATTTGTTGTGAACATAGTTTACAGGGAGCCATGCTTGATGAAATTTTTTCAAAGTTTTCCCATACATCAGATTTATTTATACGACCAGCCATATTTGTAAACTTGAAAAGACACAACCAGCAGAGATCAGTCCTCAACAACAGAGACTGTAGCTATTAACAGTCTATTGTTGTCAATTTCGGACATCAAAGAACTTAGCGACCGGTCGGTCGACTATTTACATCCTTCAACAATAAATGTATTCATTTACAAGCACACTGCATGGAGCGCTCAAGAATTTTAAACAAACACACCTTCTTATCTGCTGGCCATATTGTATTAAAATGTAAATACTAAACAAATGCATGAATGAATTTTTTTTCTGGCATTTTTTAAAATTTTCACTACAAAAATGGTAAAAAAAATATTGAATTCGATTATCGTTTTGTAAAAACAAAAACCGATAATCGGATTTCCGATTTTTGTTTAACATCCCTAATTATAACAAAAATAACCTTTTAAGGATTAATTTTTCATTTAGACGAAGATATTTAATGTTTTGAAGTATGTAGCTTTCTTACTACGTACATTACATATACATGTACTTCTCATAATAAATTTAGCTTCCCTCTGGAACAGCCACCCGTCTTATAAGGCCACTTTGCCGGTGCAGCAGGGGTGGCTGTAGAAAAGGGGGGCTACTGTACTGTCATTTGCAGAAGGTACTTTAAAAAGCTAGCCATTTATGCACCAAAAATGCAAAAGCATACATTTATTTTCTGAACACCTGTGAGAAGTATATGACTGTAACATACCAGGAAATGCCTCTGAACTCATTAACTTTTTGAAATAATGGATAATCATGAACAGATCCTGAAATTTGAAAGACTTGCCAAGAAAAATGTTGGAGGTCACTTGCAATCTTGAATACCAACAGGAGAATATTTAGCTTAGCAAACAGTATACTAGGACTGATGATGAGGAATTGGGACTTTGGATACATGCAAGGAGAATATGCAACATAGACAGCCAATTCTGACTGGTCTGGAAAAAACTGGAACTTGTTACCTACTGGTCAAGAGTCAAAACTAGTGACCAAAGATATGTAAAAAGTGATGGTTATTGTTGAATAGCACCTTTTAGACAATATCTATTATATCGTGACGAGGAAAGGGAACCCAACGACACTAAAAGGTGTCAAATCATGATGGCCTGCACAGTTATTGAATCAGTAACCAATGGAATAGGGGCCCCTGAGTGGTCTAGATCGCTCTCCATTACGGATTACTGCCATCTGTCTGCGTGGGTTAGAGTCTAAGATTCGGCTAATGTGGGTATGTGAGAAAGCTTGCCAGTAGCTTCTCGTGAGTCGGTGGTTCTTTCCATGGGTTTTCTCTTCCTTCACCAATAATACTGGCCGACATGTATAGCCTATTGTGTGCTGAAAAATGGCGTTAAACCCTATAACAACAAAAACCAATGGAATACAAGTCTGACACTCTACCAACTGCAAAATGAAATCAAACCAGTCTTATGCATGCAAGTGAGTAGGATGCAAGATTGAAGGGTATAGAAAATCAATGGCTATAAATAGAAACAATATTTATGTGAAAATTAGGGCCTAGTGACCTATTTTTGGTATGGTAAAGTTATTCTTTTGGAGATGCATCCATAATCATATGTAGGATCCAATGTACTGGAGGCATAATAAATGATCGTATGAAAAGATGCAAAACACTTCATCCCTTCCAAAACTTACCAGCAAGGAATCAAGAGCTTCCTGTACACATTATATATATACATACACACACACACACACACAAAAACACGTGTGTGTTTGTCTATTCCATGCAAAATTATGCCGTTTCTGTAAACACGGGATCACAAGCTGTTTTTGGTCAAAACTCCAAATTGTATCAAGAAAGAACAATCATATTTTAATTTAGTATTTTTTTTAACTTAAACGTTCTGGAATCAAGTGTTGCTTTTCTAATTGTAAGTATTGTAGCATTTTATTTTTAATCTGATGAATCCAGTATGCATTTTTGCAATACTAGATACAGAAACCTTCTGTCTGTTTATATACATATCCTGAAGAACTTACCCTAGTGAACTTGGAACACATTTCAGCTGCTTCCTGTACGAGGTTGGCTCTCAACATGTACTTAGCACATTTGGAGTTTATGTACCGGTCAGCTGTGTCCAGGGATTGTGCTTCGTCCATCAGCCGAGCACTTTCCTCAACATCACCCGCATGCTGCATGGAAAAGAAAACCCCATCAAATCAATAATTATTCAGCAATCTCGGCTGATCCTTGTCTTTAAAATGAAAATGTAACTTTTTCTTGGGTAAAATTAATTTTAATTTTATAATACCTACCTGCTACTATTGCATTCATTTCTTTTTCCAGGACACCAAGTCCCCCCCCCCCAGTCCAAGCTGGAACTCATAATTGAAAAGAACATGCTCCCAGTCTGTTTCCTTATTAAGTCAACATACAGAATGTATTTTTTTTTTTTAACTGAACTACAGGAGATTAGAGCAGGTGTGTGGCAGAAGTCATTACAACAGTAGCAACTGAATCTCGTCTTTCTCTTACACACACAGATACACACATTTTAGTTGTAGTAACACAGTACCTACAAATATTGAATTGCTAAAATTATCAGTCAAAAGGAAACCAATGGACGGGTACTGGAAAAATGTCACTTGTTTGAGAGCGTCCCACTGTAAGCTGATAGATAGTTTTGCAGTATGCTGTGCTAGTGTTTCACTCAAAGAATAAATGCCTTCACTCGAGTGCTCAAAAAAACCCCAAAAAACAATGGTAAGATTGAGATCACAAGGTAGCTCAGCTAACATCATCCAAAAAATGAAGCGATTCAAGTGGGTCCAATATGTGACAAAAACTACAACCTCTTAAAATTTAATTCTCAAGAAAGAATGATCCTTCATGCTAAATAGCTGATAAGCTCTCTTGACTGCAAGGACAATCCAACCAAAATGGTAGCCACAGAACTCGCGAGAGGGAGAAAAAGACATTTCATTCTCTTTTATGAGATGCAAAAACAAAAATAAAACCCTTGTAAGGTTTGAACTGGGCAAAGGCATCTATCTTGTTTATCACCATCACTATGATATGAACAAGACAAGGAGTCTCAATGGAAACTTAAGGTAGTTAATTCGTATTCAAAAACCTGGACTGGCAAAGAAAAGAAACCAAATCATAATTACTGTTGAACGATGAACAACCCTTTTCCACTCCATCTGATTGCTGATGCTAAGGTCAGCTGAAAAACTGTCTTAAGGTTCTCAAGAAGTTTCACTCAAACATTCATGCAATATTCATTTATTTCCCTCTTTCAAAATATTTTAATTCCATAGAAGCCATGAAAAGATCAGAGTGTGAGACATTAGTCAAAACTGCATAATGAATGATTGAAGCAAGGAACAATTCCTACCTTCACAATCAACTTCTGGTATATGGTGTCTTGGTGTATGTTTACCTTTTTTCCTACTTGAATTATATCCAGGAACAAATATTCAGATTCTTTTTTCTTTTAATAAGAATTTGAATTAAATCAGCAGCAAAAAAATTAAAATAAAATTGGTCTGCATTAAAAAAACTTTTTTTGCCAACTAAAACTGGAAAATTTCCATCTCTATAAAATCAATGACATTCCTACTGCACCAATTACAAAGATCCTCCACTCTACATTGTAAACTTTGCTCAAGTATGAAGGAGGAGACTATGGAATATTGTATAGGAGAGCTCACATGTGCCATGACAGCTGGTCTCTCAGCGGAAATCTCTTGGGCTCACCTATAAACAGATCAACTTGATTGTTTAACGACAACCTTTAGGTCAACAGGGAGGATATTACAATAAGTTAAGATTTGCAAAACCGAAAAGGCACAAGTATACTGATGATCCCATTTCAAACTGAATGCATCCACTACCCAGGCCCTCTGATCTGATAATGGGGAGTCAAAATGAGGAAGCTTAATGTTCAGTTTCATAATAAACAAGGATACTGCTGGCCTTTCCCACAGATGAAAGATTGATTCTGTTACCAACTTGTGTAGACCTCATTCACATGGACCACATTAGGAAAAATTCTGGGGTTTTCCCCTGACTTTCGTAAATATATGCCAAGTTTAAGGACTTTTCACGGTTGAAAAAAAAAATTGTAACTCAATTCTCCCGACTTTCCCCTGCCAACAAGGGTATGTGAAAGAGTTTGCCAGTAGCTTCCCATGGGTTGGTGGTTCTTCCACCACCAAATATACTGGTTAACATGTGTTGTTTATGATGTACTGAAAAAAGCCCCCTTTACCTCTTGGGTTTCGAACATCATGTAACCATTCAGGGGTGGGGATATATATACAAAAGAAATGAAAAGAAGTTAATTAAGACAGAACATGTGATACTCGGATACAAAGAAAAAAAAAAAGGAAAACTACAAAATCTGAGCAAAGAGCAGAAGAACCTCAAAGTTGCAAAATCGAACACAAAAGCACAATTAATGCAAGGTGTGGGGAGGAAAAAGAAAAGAAAAATAGGCATGCTTTACCCACAAAACCGATTCAAGTGAGCAATGAATATAATTTGTTTAGCATTGTGGAACATTTTCACATGACAGTCAAATGAAAAAGAGAAAGACATTTTGGCTCTAACTGAGGAATCGGACTGGAATCCTGTTCTATTCAATTCTGAGTCGCCAATTACAAACTGGATATTTAACCTGTACTGGTGTCAAGGAAAAAAAGCAATACACTAGCAGCAGGTAGTGTAATATTGATATTGAACACAAAATTAGCAATGCTCATGATCCTGCCCTTTGCCTCAATGCCATTACCCCCCCCCCACCCCCGATCTTAATGTTTCACACAGCAAGGCACTCTTTTATCTTAGTTTGTGCTTCTCTTCTAACTCAATGACTTGGCCTTAACTGCATGGAATAACAGAAACCAGAAAATGTATTAAAGTATTCTTCACATTATTACTGGATAGCAAAAATAAACAATGCCAGATTCCGGCTGATCTTATTTTTAAAAAAAATCAGTAAATTGCAGTGTTAGTTTTGAAAACATGTCCGTGTTCTACTTACCTTATAAATTTTTGCCTTAAGAACATAGAGCTCAATAAGAAGTGGTGTGTGTTCTATTGCTAGATCCACATAGAGTAAAGATTTTCTTGTGTCTCCTCGATGGTCAAAGTGTTGAGCAAGGAAGTAGTACACCCAAACCAGAGCTGTTGGCGGCTCTTTATCACCTTCATCTAAAGAACAAAGAAAGAAGAAAAAAAAAACATTACTCCACTGATATTCTAGCTATTTAAGCATGTCACATAATAGTACCAATTTTTTTCTCTCAAGGTCAGGAGTAAGCCAATTGGTAATTATCTGACCTTTATCTGTCACTACATGTACAGTTTGTTAATTATCAAATGTTATGTAGTTACTTTAAGAAATTCTCTTTAAGTATTGATGACATATCTTCCTATAGAGCAACTACCCTCCCTTCCACCTGATGCAAGGTTAGAATGTACGTGACCAACTTGTATTAACAGTCTTCATTTAGGCCAAACAGAAAACAGTTCTATTAGCTCAAGGAAATTCCAGGAATTCAATACTACCTCTTCCTTTTAACTGATTCCTTTCCTGAAACCATATCTGTGATTCTTTGATGAACACATTGGATGTTAGATGAGCACCATTTCCAATCAGGATGACATCATTAAGGATGAGTAACAATAACACCTTTCCATTAGAGTGAGTTGTGATAGCAAGATTTTCAAATGGCCACTATTATTACCATATTGCACATCTGACCATTTTTGTTTAGCAACAGCAAGACATTATGACAAGTTATTTAGGAAAGTCACATGTTGATTTGACAATCCCTTCAACAAGATTTTCAAGATGACTGCTGTGATGGCAATGATTTCTTTGCAAGAAGCACAATATTATCATTTAGGACAAACCATCCATCGTAGCAAGTCTTGTGCATCAAACTCGATACTGACATAACCATCTATATAGAAGTAACAACATTAAGATTTAAAAGATGGCCACTCTAGACAAAATAGGCACAATAAATAGACACTCCAAATCAACCAAATATACACTAATTAGTCACTTCAAATAGACTAAATAGACACTCCAAATAGACCAAATATACACTAGACACTCCAAACAGACCAAATAGACACTCCAAATAGACACTAATTAGACACTCCAGATAGACCACATAGACACTCTAATTAGACACTCCAAATAGACCAAAATAGACATTCTAAATAGACACTCCAACTAGACCAAATATACACTACTTTAGACACTCCAAATAGACCAAATGTACACTAATTAGACACTCCAGATAGACCACATAGACACTCTAATTAGACACTCCAAAAAGACCAAATAGACATTCTAAATAGACACTCCAACTAGACCAAATATACACTACTTTAGACACTCCAAATAGACCAAATATACACTAATTAGGCACTCCAGATAGACCAAATAGACACTTTAAAAAGAAGTCATCTTGAGAAAACCTCTAGTCACTAGAACTCCAATTAGGAGTAGCAATAAGGTTTTCAATAAGGTTGTTGTACTGGTCTGATGGTAGTCATAGCAGCATCATTTTTATCTGGACCTTTGTGAGTGGCTGAAGAGTTTGACCGTAAAGTGAGTCTCTGTTGTCTGCTTGTCAAGATTGTTTTCTTAAGCTCAACCATTGCTGCCAATCCTTCAGGCTCGCAATTTGTGACAACAAGGATAGGGATAAAAATTAGTGAATTTTGACACAAATTCATCAAGTGATCTTCCAAGTCCAGGAATATTTTTCAGAACAAATGTTTAGCAGGTCTCCACCAGAGAAAAGTAGATTGTGTTCAACAAGAAAGCACACAAACAAACCTTCAGTATGGTAGCTTGCAGGTCTCCATTAATGGCTTAAAATATTCCAGAGCTGAAATCTGCTGTTGGTTCCCAATTTTCCTAACCTCTATGTGCTTTTTGCTACCAATGTGCTTCTACACATCATCCATGCCAAAATGCCTAATGCTTACATTTGTGGCACACTGCGTGCAAAAAGGCAAGATATATATCGGTGTTTGATGGCCAAATGCATGGCAATTGTTTGTAATCTTGCAATCTAAACTTCACTTTTTGTACAATATATTTTTTTCCCTTGGTGGGGAAGACATTTTCATGATGCGATGACAAATGGTAATTGAAATCAGTGCTAGTTAGATGTGTATGCATTGAGCAAATTCCTGTTATGCAACAGTTTCTCTCAATAGCATTTGCAAAACTATTCTTCTACATTTTGATTAAAATACGCTAAAATGCTTGCACCCCGGCAAACTGTACCATTTACCATATAGTTCCATTAATATCGTGATCAGCAGTACCAGTGTCGGCAATTGGTGATATCATGACTAGTGCTGAATGGGAAATCAGGCATTTTATTAAAAACTTAAAATAATTGAGAATTGGGGAATTCATGATTTTTATTGCATGAATCACTGAGCAAGTCATGAAATTCACGGAGAATCAGCCCATGCAGCAGATCCTCCCCTGTCCACACAGCTGGTGGACCAAAGAGAACAATGAATGTAGATACAATCTGGCACCAATGGCATCGCAGGAGTTGCCAGAATGACATTGAAGTCAATGTCAGACTACCTTAAGGACTCTGTCTCAGGATTTTCTGTCGGGGTTTACTCCCTAAGCCTTTAGCCTTGAGCGAGTATACCTTGAAGGTAGCAGAGGATTGGGGTCGGAGTTTTTCTTCTCCTAGATGAGCATCCAAGGTTTATGATCCTCATCTACCCTAAGCAACACGTTTTATGATGCCAGTGGTCCACCTTTACCCCTGTTAGTCAAAACATGGTCTGCCGGACTTGGAAGCTAAGCCAGTCATGAAGGCCTGGAACTGGATTTTAGTCGATAGGCGATCACCGACGCAAGCCCACTCCCACCCCTGGCAATGTCAACCGTACAACATCCGAAAATGGTAGAGGCAATAGACTTCCAAAGGATACTTTGTAAGTTTAACATCAAAAGTAAGACTACATACCAGAGAAAAGCCATTACAGGTATAGTTGAAAGGATGTAATTGCAAAAACAAAGACAAGCACTTGGGTTAAACTAGACCACGAGATGAACATGCATTAAGTTTCGTGTGAATCTTCCAAGTAGTTATAGTTGTCGAGATAACAGACTTGGTCCTAACAGTAAAGTTCAAAATGAAAAATAAATTCTAGATTTTCCGGATATTAGGACCAGTCAAGATATAATTTCATTCGTAGGTAACAGTATTATTATTATTAACAGTATTACAGTATGTAATTACATAGTTGTCAGACAAATCCAATTATATAAATAATTATATAGTTGTCAGACAAATCCAATTATGTAAGTTTGATTAGGATTTTTAAAGTAGCTTTAACAATTTTTCAGTCATCGCTACGATGTCTGCAGTGAGGCAGTTTATAGTGATGTCTAGCACTGAGACATCATGCCGCAGACATGTAGCATGATGTCTCACCCAGTCACATTATCCTGACACCAGGCCGACCAGTCCTAACACTAACCTCTTCATGCTGAGCGTCGAGCGAGACAGCTGTTAGTACCATTTTTGTATGTCTTTGGTATGACTCGGCCGGGGATCGAACCGATGACCTCCCAATTCCGGGGTGGACGCTCTAACCACTAAGCCACCAGAGTGGTTCTATGTAAGTAATTATACAGTTGTGTCACACAAATTCAATTGCAGTGAAATGTTACATGAGACCGCCCCTTCAGCCAACAAAAAGTTATCTCTCAAGACAGGTGGTCTCTCATAGCAGGTTTGTACAAAAAGACCAGTTTCTAGGATCACTTATGTAATTGAAAATGAGTAACTCATGAGCATGTGATTTGACGTAAATAAAACAGCTGTTAAGGACTAGCTGAAATATGAAGAATGCAATTTGGTTGAAACAACGAATAAAGCAAAATATGCATCTAATATGTTCAGATTATGAAGTCTGAATTTACCTTTTTTAATTTCGGGTTGGAGAAATCGGAAAAATATGCACATGCAAAATAATAACAAAATCAATAACAGTACTTTATAAGAGAGTAATAATTTTCAGGTCACCAAAAGTGATTTGTTTTTACATGCCCATGTCTTAGGACATGGGAAAAAAAAGTATTGTTTTGTGTCCCTAAAATTACAGCCATCACAGTAGTCAACAAAAAGATATAAAAACTCTCATCCCCCCCCCCTATCTTCCAGGCCTTTGTTTTTTCCCTAAAATTATTGGGTTTATACGTGAGTATATATGGTATATACTTATAGAGTTGTGTCAGACAAATGCAATTTTATAAGTAATTATAAAGAGAGTCAATTCATGAGTAATAATGACAAGGTCCTTTCTCACAGGAATAAACTTTTGTCATTTTATCTCGGATCACTTCTGGTAAATTGTGGTGGGGAATACAACAACACAGACTGTATCTATAAAACAAAGTCCTCCCCGAATCTGGATATCATAAAATCTAGTGAAAGTTATTCTAGTTTGGTTAAACATACCTCCAAACTTGTGGGAAACAACAGAGTGATATTCACTCAGTCACTAATCTATATGGATTTGGTGCCATAAACGATTCCCAGATTTAAGTGATAGCCCTACTAAATCAGCATACAAGTGACTTTGGACCACAGGCATTTTTTTCATAGTATGATAATGCTCACTTCACGTTTCTCTATCAACACATCATTTTTTAAAAAAATGATGTGACTTGTCTACATCAGTTACTGTAGCTTATACCAATGTGAATGAGACATTCTTTACCCCCCCCCCCCCCCCGTACAATTTAATTTACTCACTTAATGGTTACTTTTATATAGAGTTTAACTGCTGATTCAAGGTTTTGCGAGCTGATGCTTCTGGAATCTTATACTTCTGGAATCTCATTGTAAACGGATTCAAAGAGTTGTCAAGGGATTGGTGTACCCTGAAAAACTGGATCACAGCAGACACGATAAAGCAATGCAAAGACTTCATGTACAAGTGGCAGTTAAATGCTCAGTTAAATACTTCAATTATACATGGGGTGAAATAGTTTTGAATGCTCCATTGCACTTGTAAGTTGGGGTGAAATAGTTTTGAATGCTCCATTGCACCTGTAAGTTGCGCATACCTGAATAGACCAAGTGTATGAAAAGAGGGCATGGGCTGGCATGCCATGTCCAGATTAAAGTAATGATTTAAAACATGCAACATTGAACCCAATGTCACAAGTTAAGCAAGCAAGTCAATACAATGAATGTACATAGCTTTGCAAAGATTCCTAGTAAGAAATCCATGATGGGATATAGAAAACATCAGCAATAGAAATCCATGATGGGATATAGAAAACATCAGCAATCTTAAACCAAAAACTTCACACATTTTCAATGATAACCACTGTACCTAATTCCAAAGTCGAGGCTGCTAGCAAGCATATCACATAATGAACACGTTCATAAATAAAGTTCACGTTGGATCAACCAAAGTATGGAGAAAAAAAAAACCTTCATTGGTTTTACGAAATATAAGTAAACTGCTTCAACTTACCATAATGATCAAAGTGCTCATGTTCTTTCAAATTTTCAGCATATTTAAGTACCAAATCTTCAACCACTTGCACCTGCAAACAAGATTTTACAAATATATGTAACAAAATGACCAAATATCTATATGAAGACAAGGAAATGTTTTCTTCTGACTAATTTGTTAACACTGACTATAACATCACTGCTGCTGCTGGACATGTGATACAGTATCTGTCTTGCCATGCCGATGCAGTACATGCAATATTTATGTCCTGCAATGTTGAAAAATACCTAAATCTTGCCATGTTGATACAGCAATATATATGTCTTGACAGGGTGACACGAGTACATATGCCTTACCATGCTGATAGTGTGCCCATGTCTTGCCATGCAAATACAGTGCCCATATCCTGCCATGCAGATACAGTACCTATGTCATGCCATGTTGACAGAGTACCCATATCTTGCCAAACAGATTGAGTACCCATGTCTTGCCATGCAGATACAGTGCCCATGCCTTCACATGCTGATACAGTACCCATGTTTCATCATATTCAAAACAGTAACATCCATATGTGTTTGGTGTGCGTGTGTAATTTAGATTTTTAATGCAGCTTTTAAAATAAATCAGTCATATTGTGACATCTGCAGTGTCCCAACAAGTAACATTATCCTGACGCCAGGCCAAACATTCCTAACACTAACCTCTTAAAGCTGAGTGCCAAGTGAGGCAGCTGTTAATACAACAAGTCTACAGTATGTATCTACGTCTTCATAGAGTATCTTACCATGTTGATATAGCATTGGGGTCCCAGACAGTCGCATGGTCTTTTTATACAGACCACCTGCACATCTGACCTCCATATGTGCAACTTTGGGTTGGCTCAACCAACGGGTATTTGTGAGAAAGCTTACCAGCAACTTCCTGGGTTCTTCCTCCACAAAATGTTCACCATTCATACATGCCAACCATGAGAGAGGTATGAGAGTTATTGTTACTGACAGAAGTTGCTAAAAAGCATAATCTGATCAAAGTGTGATAAGCTACATGCCATAATAACAGAACACTAAGAAAAATGTACAATTATTTTTGCTACAAACTTGGATCGGCAGCTGGTTTAAGTCACAAATTGGATAACTACATGTTGATTAGTACCAGAATAGAAAAAGAAAACATACTGACAAATTTAGTCTACATGTCTAACTTTTACAAAAAGATCGTAAACTCTCAAGTTCACAAATTCTGAAATGAGCACACTGGCAATGGATCCAGAAAAGAACAATAAATTGGGGAAGATGCTATTAGTTTCTGCCTGAAATGGGTGCCTGTGAATGAATATGATGTGCTTGTCTGAGTGCTGTATTACATTATCCTTTTTTCTGATCTGACATTCTTTTAAGTTTAAAAAGACCCCTGTCGTAACATATTTCAGACATTTAACATCCACGAATTGTATCAATAAAGAATATTTTGCTTAACATTTGGTGCCATTTCTTTTCCAAAGTACAGACTGATTCACTGCCTATGTAGCTGTGCTGATAAAGTCACAAAGGTAATAGAGGCCAAATTTTCAAGAATTTCTCACATACTTGCAAGTCCATATCGACACTTACACACAACTTGGAATAGAACTGCTTTAGTTTTCTTGTACCCTCTCCAATGCCTTTTCCTTACTGAAGTAAATCAAGGCATGATTAATTGGTTGCATTTTTTCAGAAATCTGTTATCACGATTTCAACCAATCAAAATGAGATGGTAGCCAATGAATGCCAAATCTGGTCTAAGTGTTAACTTTATTTAATGAAACAAATTTCTATTTTCACTGCACTGAATATTTCAAGTCACTGCCCACACCCCCAACCCCCAAATGAAATGTGTCAGGATCATCATCTATGTGTTGTACGAAGCAAAAAGTTCAGTATGGATATTTGCCATGTGATTAAAATTATGAAACTGTGCTACATAAACTTTGTGTATGCAGCTCACCTTCCATGGATCTTTGTAAACTGACTTCAGAGTGACAAATAGAGGTGGTACTCCTTTGTGGAATGATGACCTCAAGTACTTGTCCAGCAATCTTTTGAATAGGTCCCCTGTACACAAGATAAAAAACAAATATGGATATTAATTTAGTGATCATGCACTCTATTTGAACATTTGCTTTCCAGGCATGGGTAGGGGTATGTGATTTATCTATACACCATGAGACCCATTAATATAGGGCTATATATTGTAACGAGTCAAGTTCAGTTTTTCATTAGGATTATAAATGGTTAAACAGACAGTTTCAGATTTTCATTAGGATTATATGGCTGAAAAGACAAGTTCAGATTTTCGTAAAAATTGTGTAGTTTACCAGACCAGTGCAAAATTTCATCAGGGTTATGTGGTTAAACAGCCAAGAACAGATTTTTATTAGAGTTATATGGTTGAACAACCAAGTTCAAATTTACATCAGGGTTGTGTGGTTAAAAAGCCAACAGCCAAGCAAGCAAGTTGAGATTTTCATGAGGGTTATATTGTTAAATAGCCAAGTTAGGTTTTTTTTGTTATGTTACATGGTTAAACAGACAAGTGCAAACTGTACTCCAAGATAAAATATTAAAATAAGATTTGAAAATTCTGTGAAAGGCAGACAAAATAAAATATAATAGTAACAATTATCAAACCTAAAAAATTAAGGGTAAATCTTTTTTAGTACAACAAGTGTTTAAACAAATGTCACAACACTAGCTGTTCAGTGCTGATTAAAAGCTTTTAAAAAATGCAAATATAAAGAATCATAAAAAAAAGGAAAATTAAGCCTTTCAAAAACATTAAGGTTAAGAAGGTGAAGATGTTACAAACCTCTAAAATTTTGTAATTTAAAAGATAAAAGTAATTTTAAAAAATCCTTAAAAATATGGTCACAATGTTTTATATCAACATTTCCTCAAAGCGTCCAAGATCTTGTGTTGTAACTATAGACTGTTTCAGTTAGCGACTCCCTTTGAAAAACCAGAGCAATTTCGGTGCACCTCACTTCCTGATAGTTCAATCAATAAAGCTGGCAGATTATGAGTTTTAATTTTATTTCCTTGAATGGTATGAATTTTTAGAGTAGACAATTTGGAGAAATGTTGATGTTAGACACGCTATACATGTATAGGACATTTGTGGCTCTGTCTGTCTGTCTGGTTTCATCTGGTGCATGGATATGGATATGCTTGAATGAATGTATGTTCGCATACGTATATTACATAAACATACTTCTGGTTAAAAATGATTATATAATGGTTCTAAGATAGAAAGAGTGACTGATAGATAAAGACAACAAATATGAATATTTAAGAGTATCCATTTATTTATTGACTTCAGGCGTGTTCTTACAAAGTCTTTTCTAAAATCATAGTGTCTGAAAGTTTACATCCGGTCAAGTGGATCAATATTGATTTAATAGGTGAAACAAAGTAATAGGACATAATCTGCGAAATAATTGAATCTTTTCAACTTACATGTTTGATGCAAGGAAAGTTAAACAGAATTACTATTAGGAAGGTAGATGAATCTGCTGGTGGCAATCACAATTGTTGTCTACAGACCTTAACAAGTTTGAGTTATTACAACTTGTCAGCACAAGCAAAGAAAACTCATACTGAAAGTTATTGCATACACAGTCTGATACTTCAGGAATGTAAAGAATTAATGTACACTATTTACACCCAAATATGAATCAATATTCCATCTGCATAAATTACACACTTTTATTTTTAGATAACTAATCTAATAATTGCTTTGCTAAGTTCCCCATAATAAATTAATATGAAGTTCCATTTTAAAACACTTTTCTGGTTTAAAATATTAAGCATTACATATAAACTTACATATCGAACAAGTGTTACAATTTTCAAATCGAAATCGTGGTTAAACTCTCTTACACAACCTATTAGCTTTGAGAAAATAACTGAGAAAGAAGGATATATCAATGTATGAAAAATGCAAATTGCTGAGATGGTTTTCATTAAAGGTATGCAGCCAAACATGTGCAATAAATGTTTAAAATTTGAGAGCAAACTCAAATGCTCCTACAAATGTATCTGAGATTAGGAATAATGAATCTATATTATCAGGTATAATATAAATATGGACAGTGTATTTAATTTAATTATTTGATATCAGTTAAGTATGGAAAGTAATAATTATCTAATATAATATAAGTATGGACACCAAATCTTATTATCTGATTTAATGTCTATAATTATTCTCCTAGTATGAACAAAAGATGTTGTAGGCATATATAATTGATTCATGGGTTTAACGATAATGATCTGCAGTACAGCTAATATTTCTTCCTTTGTAGACTTTATGTTTTGCTAACCAAACGTAGAATGGCGAACTAGCAAGAACTGGATTTTTTTTTTTGCGCATTCGAGTAAAGGGAGATAATTTTAAACAGGAATGGAAGGGAATTTTCTGAAATTCAGACATTACCCAACTTGTACCCTCAATCCAGACCAGATTAATTGACAGAACAAAGTCTGTTATATATAGCACAAAGCTTAGGACTATTCTGGGGCCATAATTGGCCGAGTGGTCTAAAGCGAACTTCGTTAAGGATCACTGCCATCTCATCTCTGTCTTTGTGGGTTCGAGTCTCGGATTCGGTCAATGTGGGTATGTGAGAAAGCTTGCCAGTAGCTTCTTGTGGGTCAGTGGTTCATTTCGGGCTATTCTTCAACAAATTAATACTTGCCACCATATATATAGCCTATCTTGTGCTAAAAATGGCATTAAACCCTACAACAACGACTGTTCTCCTGAAGCATACAGAGCATTTCCATTTCAGAAAAGTCTTCTGTATTGATCTAGGATGCAGGCTGCATCAGGAAAGATCTTATTTGTTTTATTTGTTTTCATAATTACATTTGCTACTGCATGCATACCTGTTGTAAATGTGAGGGGTATTCTTCTAGGTGCTGCAGTCCGAGGAAATTTTTCTTGCATTTCTGTGTAAAGTTTTAATTGTTCCTCTTCACCTTCTGAAATTAAAAAAAAAAGTAAATAAATCACAAATTATTATCTCAGAGTAAAATAGCAAATTTAGAATACTGTTAATGAGGGCTATTCCAGTTTAAAAGGCATGGAGAAGCCAAGTCAAATATGAATAGTCAGCTAATGATCCCATTTAGAATACTCTTAATGAGGGCTATTACAGTTTAAAAGATATGGAGAATGCAATGTCAAATCTGAATAAGTCATCATTGATTCAATTAAGAATACTGTTAATGAGGGCTATTCCAGTTTAAAAGACTTGCAATGTCAAATCCGAATAAATCATCATTGATTCAATACTATTAATGAGGGCTATTCCAGTGTAAAGGATATGCAATGTCAAATCTGAACAAGTCATCATTGATTCAGTTTAGAATGCTGTTAATGAGGGATATTCCAGTTTAAAAGACATGCAATGTCAAATCCGAATAAATCATCATTGATTCAATACTATTAATGAGGGCTATTCCAGTGTAAAGGATATGCAATGTCAATCTGAACAAGTCATCATTGATTCAATTTAAAATAGATGAGCCCCTCTCAGTAAGGCATTTGATTTTTATTCCATAAGACTGGCCACATTTCAAAAAGGCATAGCAAAATATTAATCAATGTTAATGTAAAGCTGGAAAACGTAATTAATACATTGACAATAAACATTATGTTCAACTGAAAAGGTTGTAAAGTAGTTGTAGACTTCATTACCAGTAGTACAGTTGCGCAAACTTAGTTCCAAACCGTATGCAGCTCAATGGCTTTTTGCTTGCTTGATTGATTAATTGAATTTTAATGGCTCACCAGCACTTTTAGGCTATTTAGCGGCATACAATAGTTATATGTTTAAAAATAAAAAAGGTTTAATATTGACCAGCGATATAAAAAAACATAATAGTTAAATATAAAATGGCGAGATGTTGGTAACAGGAAAATATGAAGCTTCCCAATCAATGGGAGATGTAAATGGTGTATGTTGATGACAAGATGTTGTAAATAAGAGGCGGTATTTGCATTAGAAAATGCTTTTAGGTGACGTCATAGAAGTTATACATTTACTTCCTTCAGGAAATCTAAAATACAAGTGATTTGTATAGTATCAAAAAGTTCCTTCATGTCATGTACATTATAGTATTTATCACGCGTAGGTTGCAGGTTGGAACACTCGGTCATAAAGTGCTTAACAGTGAATGGTTCATTGCAAGAAGCACACTCTGGTGCTTTTTGCTATCTCTCAACTTGTAATTCTTGGAAATTCACTTTTTCCATTTCACAAGATGTCGGCAATCCTCTCTCCTGCCACAAGACATACTCAAATTGGCATAAACATAATTGTGTCCTTTCCAGCTTTTATACATAAGAATCTGAATACTCCTTTTATTCTTCTGTGTTGATTATTAACACTTTTTTTTAGAAACTTATTTCCCCCCGATCATCGTAAACACACATTGCTTTTGTGATGCCAGTTTTAAAAATTCTATAATCAAAAGTTTGATCATGCCAATACTTTGCATGAACAAATAGGTGCAGTTTAAAGGGATGGACCGATTATCTGGATTTTTTCGGCATCAATCATTTTTCCATACTTTTTGCTATTATGCAGCAAATTCGTAATTTAAGGGTAGTTTTCATAAGACTGAAGGCAAAATCATATTAGTAAACACATGACCGACTATCTTTGATAGGAAACAACACCACTTCCATTCCAGTGAGTTATTATTTGTTATCCCTCCATAAATTCTTGAAGGAAATCAGTTTAGAATCTTCCAACTTGAAACACTGGCAAAACTCCTCATTTAACATGTTAGATGCTACTACAGCACTGGCAGTAGTTGTTCAAATCTTTCTGGCAAATCTGATCATCTGGCATGGCATTCAGTTAACTTTAAATTTGATGTTCCCACTGACCTTGCATTATAGCCATTCCCATACGTTTTGTTTCTGTGCCTCTATTGATAATTTACCCTCCCATATTTGGCAATCATGCTTATTTCCACCAGTTTCTGTTATGAAAAGTTTCATTAGACAAGTAGAAACTTCTGACCAATCAGAAGGCTATTAACTATGATCATCAGATAAATAACACAGGAAAAAATACTATTACAAGGATTGTCTTTATATGTTTAAATAACTGTGGCGTGGGACTGGACAGATTGTTATTTAAAAACCAGATTCGTGACAACAAAAATAAACCCCAACCCAGATCATATCAAGGTAAATTGGATTCAGGCCAGGAGAAAAGCAGAATTCCACTTTAAAACAGAAACAAATCATCACTGGGGACTGTCGAGAGTTCTTATAGATAGATCTTAGATTACTAATACAAATAACATTCATGCTTTTAATTCTTACTCCCTAATTGTCTCAACTAAAGATTTATTCTGCTGCCTTTTGCTATTAGCTCACATCTCAATGGATTATACTCTTATGTCTAATGTGACTAGTTTATTAAAGTTAACTATAATTTGATAGATACCTGGATAGAGGCCTAAATCAAAGCTTGCTACCTTACTTTCCTACACTTTTATCAAGATACAGGAACTGAAGTGTTTTTCTGGTATTCAGTGACATCATAACATGTAACTGTGTGATACTATAATTTGTAAATATATTTTCAAGAAAACATTTTGAATAAAATTAATAACAAAATATAGGTTCAAAGATCATGTGAAACAAATATTTTTTGTTGTGATCAGAACAAATGTTTTTCCATCTTAAACCCGAGCTAGTTTCAACAAGGGAGTTGGGGAACAGGAACAAACTTGTCTCCCTTAGATCCTGGAGAGAACCTCAAGGATCCTTGATTGACAATCCATTCCGTAACACCTGGCTGCGTGTTCCCTTACTAACCCATGTCCACTCAGAGAATGGATTGACTTGGTCATCATCTCACATATATTTAAGGCTTCCGACAATGCACAAATGCGCACCCACAATAAAATTAAAAATGACATGTTAAAACCCCAGCCTACGCGTCCAAAGAAAGCAACAAAGATTGCTGACCATGTCAATTTCCAGCTTGCAGAAAGGGTTAAAGTTTCTCAAAACAGGTTTCAAGGATTTTCTATGCCATCTATTGAAGTCATGCTCATTACCTATTCATTGTGTTAATTTCAGAGTGTAGCTGATTAAATATAGTGCATGTGATTTCAAAAGGACAACGAGCTAAGGATTCAAATTAAATCAGAATATAAACACGATGATAATTAATATTACTACCATTTCTTGCTTTGATGTCATGACTAGGACAAATTGCCATTAACAAATCTGGACAATCATTTTTGGGGTTAAATGCACACATGCCAGCCATAATGATTTAGTTGTAATCATGCTTTTTGTTCAATAAATTACATTTTATGTTCTCCTGTATATGAATTATACTGATGTTTTGCTAAATGAAAATAAAATAAAATAAAAATCAGTAAAAGGTTGTGTTGATCATTCTTAGTTTCATCTCTTAAATTTCACTAGTATAAATTTGAGAATCTGCTTTGAAAACATCACTGCTGTGTAAGAATTTTCCTTCTTTTGTATTTAAAGCAACTTTACTGTATATGACTATTTTATTTCCAAGAAAACAGACTGGTTTCATCAACTTATACTTAGCCTTACAGATTCATTATAGTCATAATAAAATTAAGCAGCAGACCAATCTATGGTTTTGTAGAAAATGGTGCCAGATTATAAGATGCATTACGGTGTAACTTGCTGTTGTTGTACAATGGAAAATATTAGAGTATATGAATCTTCCATCTCCAAAACATGTCAGATCAGAAAAAAGAACAAATCAACAACGTTATACAAACTTTATTATAAGAATATGAGAATAATGCAGTACAGCAGTCGGGATTGAGCATTAAATTAAATTCACAATCATCCAGTTATGTAATTAAGACGCCTCACTTGATATTTTTGTTTTGAAGGGCATGCCGTAATAATGGTCAAATAATGTCCTTGTGTGGCATGCTCTCAAGTCGACTGATGGGATATCCATCTTAATAAATGAATATTTAATGACTTATAAACTTACAAGTTTTTGGACTTCTTTATTTCTGGCATCAGAATGGACATTTATCCACTTCATGTATGCCCAGCATGCTTGTGAGAGGGGACTGCAATTTTTGCTTGTAGATTCTCTCTCTCTCTCATACCCAAACTTACTGTAGAAACTATAAAATGCAACCCTTCAACATCTTGTAAGGATTTTATAAATTTCAAATGTGGAGGACTCCATAAAATATCAATTTAATGGAAGGTGTGATATCACTCCAAATTTGTAAAACACATTTCAATACGTAAACTGCTATGTTTTTCCTAAGAAAAAGATAGGTACAGAGAGAGGTCTTTGTCATTCAGTCTCCCATGTTAAAGATGCAGCCATGGCAAGTTGAATGTTACCCTTATCTATAATCCAAAATTGAAAGATGATGAACACAAACATTTGTTTGTGTGTACCAGTGTTATACACGTATGTATGGTGTCATATAAAACCAGCTAAAAACTTAGTTATACAAAATCAAAAGACAAAAATATCTCAAAATAAACCTTCAGGAAAATCAACTCTGCTAAATAAATTGAAATATAATTTTTTATATGAAAATTTATTTGAAAATTAAAAAATGATGGAGGTTAATATCTGGTGTATGAACTGACAGACAAGCACGCCATAATTATCACAATCCAATTATCAAACCGAAATAGCCTGCTTCTGCAGACTAAACATTAATCGGCCTTTTTACTCATTTTGATATAAGTAAATTTGCAACTGATAAAACAGTGAATTTCCCACCCCATTACACAATTACATGTAGCATAGATTTCTGACATACCTAGCCGAAAGGCATTCTCAAGGCCTTTATAGTAGGCCCAGTTTTCTGGATTTCTACTAATCAGTTCTCTGTACACAGATGCTGCTGCTTCTCTCCTGTCCAGCTTCAGGTACAGCTCCCCTGGAAAATGATATAATGAAGTGTGGCTCCTTCCACAATAATAGAACAATTAAACATAAGTAATTATTTTTACAAACTCCAGCACATACTCGAATCACATAACGATAGGTTGTAACAATGACTATACTAAACATGATAAGAACTCGAGCAAACTTCCACAGCGACAGACAATATGTTAACTATGAAAAGGCCAGAATCAAATAATTTTCCGATAATTCATAACTTGGGCCCCCTTAACAGGCTTCTAAATTTCCATGATGTTGGTGCACCAAAAATATCGTACCTGAAATTTGGGTTCTAAGCTTCAGATGGAGTATTCTCTCAAATATTTTGATAATACTGGGACTGGAAATTATATAGTCAGAGAGCGAGTTTTCATTCCCTGACTCAATCTTATTGATTGATTTCCAGGTCTGATTTCCATTTTCCAATAAGGAGTCTGTACATATTGGTGATTATGATTAAGAAGCAAAAACTTTACGAGCATTTTTCATTTTCCATGAATCTACCAGTGAATACAAACTTATGATTAAGTTGACATGAAATTAAATATATCACCTAAAAATGACATCATCTTCTAACAGAGGTGACACCAGTCCCAGCATATCAAGCTAGAAACTTAAGGCAACAATATGATGTACCAAAGTTTAAAAAAATAAATAAAACAAGAAACTAGAAGCTAAATTACATTAAAGATCATGGACATGTTATGTTTCATGTTGCCACTCTAAACATGTGCTGGTGAATTTTCCAATGATTTCAGCAGAATTTTACAATGTATATAAGCTACCTGAAAATTGCCTTAACTTTAAGCATAGTTATAAGTTTTTGATGTAATGACTGTTTTAGTTTTAAAAGTCAACAATCATTTATAAATATACAATTACTAAATCAATATTGGAAAATAATACAAGTTATGTAAATAACAACCTTTTGTATTATGTCTAAGACTAAATATGGAGAACACAAATATGTCCCGTCAAGTCAAACAAAGACCCTCAAAGTCGCTGAAGTTCTACTGTCCTAAATTAATTTTCAGGAATTCAAGGGAAAACATCTCTTATTTTTAACTGCTGAGCAGTATCACAATTTTTTTCATAGTGTGTAGTTTTTCCTCTTACATGAATGTTTGTCATGGCAGCTGATTTGAAAATTTTATGCAGAGATATTTTGCCGAGTGTTGAAAACATTTCGATATTTGTACTCAATAAAATTTTCAAATCAGTCACCATGACAAACATAGCGGGTGTAGGATTGTCTCAATTTTTATTATTGACAAACAACTCACCATGGGAAAAAAAATTGATGCAGAGTTCATTTTGATATAACTAACTTTAGGTGAAATAGCGACAAGATTTTCAATATGTTCCTTATTTATGTCAGATCATATAATTTTGTTTAATGCCAACTACAATACTAAGTCTTCTGAAGAAATCAAAATTTCCTTGTAATATATGTTTCTTTGAGAATACTTTCCCAATTATAATACACAAGGAACTACTAGTACCTCGCAAATCCAGACTTCACAGATACTACATTTACCTAAAGAAAACTCAAGTTGTCTGTTGACCTAAGTTTATAAAAATTTGAGAATGTGGACTCGTGATCTCCAACTCACAGCCTGAATGATAACAGTGAACAGTTCCAGTCAAATGCTAGACTGGTGGTAACTGCTGTAACCTCATAAACCGAGTGAATAACCCACTTAAACTAGGACAAGATAGTCTTTGTTGAGACATCCTCCTGTTTTAAAAGGCAGAAAAAGGAATGATCTCCCACGATGCAATGGGGCTGTTTTATTAAAGTATCACTTTCACAACAGCCTTCACCTCCAGCAGACTGATATGCAAAGGGCATTCCTGGAAATACCATGCACAGCTGGCTTCTCAAAAGGATAGTAGGGGATAGGCTCCATGGCCCTCTCTACTTGCCTCAGAACTGACTGCAATCTTGGGCAGATGTCCTTGTAGAGAGTTATGGGGAGAGATTAGTCCAGTGGGTAAACCTTTTAGAAGAATTATTTGCAATGGGCAATTTTTTGGGCAACATCAATTTTGGCTGTTAAAAAATGGATATACAGTCTTGGTTTTAGAGTGAAAAAAATCCAAATGATATGAAGCCACAAACTTGGATATAAAATTGCACCGAAATGTATCGTTACATAAACAAATCCTAAGTTTATATTGGCAAACCACCCTAACATGGCACAGTTATATCAAAATCTGCTTATGCTGATATCTGGCCTTAGTACTCTCTGCCAAAATATAGTCATGCTACCTGGCTAGCTACAATCGAACGTAAATGCCTACATCTACCAGACGAGGACAATTTTTTAAAAATCTTTTTGAACAATGTACCAGAAAAAAAGTTTTTACTGAAACTTTAAAGAAAACTGATTACCTTTAAAGTTTCAATCGTTCTGTGTATATGCTAAGCAAATTGAGCCAAAAAAATCTATCTTGATCAATGTTTTACATGTGAATTTGCTTAAGCAAGAATAAATGGGCAAATTAAAAATAAAAGCATTGTTTAATTTTTCAAAGTGATTGGAACATATTTATTTTGCTGTTAAATTTTCCTGTTTGCAACAAAAATGTTCATGCACAAAACCCCAAAATAAAGTTCCAGTATTTTGAAATAATATCTGGCACTCAAGTTAAATAAAGAATGTAAAATGTTTTAAATTGTTCATGTTTTCATTTCCCGATGGATAGCCTCATCCTCTTGGTAGCTACAGCATCATGGTAGTCGTTTCTGTCTGACCAACATCTAGGCCAAATTTAAGTACATGTGCAAGTAGCACATCAACAATACAGCCACATGCTACTTGCATAATAAATATCATCATGAACTGTTTCATGTTTGTTGACAATGGGATATTGATAAAATGTGGACCTGTTTTTTATATGTACATTTTAGTTGGGGGCCCCGGGTGGTCTAAAGCGCTTTCCGTTACGGATCACAGCCATCTCACCTGTCTGCGTGGGTTCAAGTCCAAGATTCGGCTAATGTAGTTATGTGATAAAGCTTGCCAGTAGCTTCTCATGGGTCAGTGGTTCTTTCCGGGAATTCTCCAGGGTTGTTCCTCCATCATTAATACTGGAAAGTTATGGATAAAACCCTAGTGAAACACTAGAATGAATAGTAAGACCATTATTGTAATTTGTATCAATTCTGTGGTGTCATTTTGGTCCTATTGTTGATTTCCTGTACTATCCATGTATCAATTCTGTGGTGGCACTTTGGTCCTATTGTTGATTTCCTGTACTATCCATGTATCAATTCTGTGGTGTTGTTGGTGGTGGGGGAAGAGAAATTGGTTTCCCTGGTGGCTCGTTTTGCAAACTTCTTCCATCTGGCCATTAAAAGACTGGTTAGAAGATAAAGGTTGTGCTCTTAGCTTGACATTATGCTGGTAGTTCAGGAAATGGCAGGCAGAGAGCACGAGTTGTGTTCTGCCAATTATAAATTGTAGCTGTGGATAAAAGATTGGCCAAAATGTGCTCAGCGGCTCTGTTCAGTACTCTGGTCATTTTTTAGACTGATTTCCATGCATGCCCTGTGGTATTCATTGGGTGATGAGAGAAGCAATGTTCCACATGCTGAAGATAGCCACAGAGATGAAGTCCAAGATCGAAGCCAGGGGCCCAGAGTGGCCGAGTGGTCTCCATCTCACCTCTGTCTGCTTGGGTTCGAGTCTAAGATTCGGCTAATGTAGTTATGTGAGAAAGCTTGCCAGCAGCTTCTCGTGGGTCGGTGGTTTTTTCTGGGGATTTTCCTGGGTTCTTCCTTCACCAATATTACTGGCTGCCATGTATAGCCTATCGTGTGCTGACAAAAGGCGTCAAACCCTACAAGAAGATAGAAGCCTTGGCAATGATATAGCACACTGTCGAGTGTCATCAAAGTGTCATCATCTGCTCAAAATACATATGTGCAGCTTTGACATCCTCAAAGCGGCCATTATTACTGCCAGCAGCTGGAGTTTTTCAATGACATACTGGTGTATGCCAATGTAAAACAGCTGACACACTGATGATGAAGGAAGGTCAGAATGATCTGTGGCTCTCTCAGATGGCAGAATTAAACGAAGTTTGACTCTTCCATTTCACATCAGCATGATTTTTTTTCATTCTGTATACCAATGAACTTTCTTTTCAGAAGAAGTAGCAATAAGAAGAGTTCAAACCGTCATGCTAGACAACACATGATGTATGGTGGTAAGGAAGTGATGCACGCATTTTTTTTATCCATGATGGTCACAGTGGCATCCAAATTTGGATGTTCAAGCAGAATCATTTTTATTTAAGATTAACAAGTCTATTAGTAAATCCCACATGCTGAAATGAAAATCCAATTAGAAGATGTAGCAACAAGAAGATTTTCAAGATGGCTGATGTGGCAGATACTGAATGTTGAAGCATCCTTTTTATTTAGGACCAACTAGACCACTGAGATGAATGTGTGTGGAAACTTTTCTGAAAATCTTTCAGACTGTTTAGGTGGAAAACGATAACATACTTGTACAGACAGATAGATGGACACAGGATATCACAAGACAAATTTTGGATGACAGAACAGGCCATTTCATAAGCTATTTTGGTCTAAAGCAGGATTACTTTTGGTCTAAAGCAGGACTACTTTATTCCGACAGCTCAACAGAAAATAAAAAATGATCTTTCTTAATAAGAAAACACCATATACCAAATGAAGGTAAATGTCTGAAGAGTCTACTTACCTCTTATTTCTTGCAAGCTCAATTTGTCAACAATTTCCTTTTCATGTATTTCTAAATGTTTCAGCGCTTCATCAAGCATGTTTGCCTCTCGAATCACCATATTTTGATACAAGAGCAGCTCACTGTGTTCATAGTCAAATGGTTTGGGCTGGAAAAAAATCAGGCATAAAATGTGTCAAATAAGCAATATCGGATTTATAAACAAAAGCAAATGAAAAAGAAAATGAATCTACACAAATAATGTTGATGCAAGAAAAGTGTAATCTGGATAGTCATCACGGTAAAACAGCAAAGATGGCTGTATATAATAAAAATGTGAAACTGCATTACAAAGAGTTGTAGCACATATGTTCTTGATAATTATCTCAAATTACTGACTGACCTTAGAAATATAACTGTTTCACATCATGAAATTATTTTTGGCTGTGCACATAGCTATTGTATGTATGTGTACATGTGTTTGTGATTTAGCTTTTTTAACGCAGCTTTAAAAAAAAAAAAAATCAGTCATATCGTTATGATGTCTGCAGTGTGACAGTTTATAGCTGATGACCCACCCAGTCATATTATACTGACACCAGGCTTTTGTAAAAAGTCATAGCTTTTGTAAATCAACTCTTAAGGAAACTGTCCAAAATCTGATCCGGTTTACCTTTATTACAGAAAGGAAATGAGAAAAAAAAACTTCTCAACATTTGTTTACCACATTAAAAATCGGCAAAGAAAGAAACAGTAGCACTTGTTTACCGCTATTAGGGTCGACATAGAGCAACAGTTACAACAATTATTTACACATATTAAGGATAGACATAAACAGCAATACTTACCAACTGTGTTTTGCGGAATTCCTCAAGGATTTTGACTGCCATATCATAGTCTTTCAGGAGGTGATAGGACATAGCATAGCCAATCCAGGAAGCCCTCTGTCCTGGTCTTAACACCAGAAGCTGGTACCTGGTGTCCTATAAAAAAGTTTAAGCATTAGTCACATTTTTTTACCATTACAAACAAGGACAACTGTATCAGTCTAAAAATAAAATAAAAAAGTGAACTATTTTACCCTCAGATGAAAGTGAAACCCAGAACAACTGATGTCCTTATCTGTATATAATAACTCACTTTCTAAAAACAAATTTACAAAAAGGCATCTTGGAAGGTAGTTTCCTTGTAAACGAGGAAGAATGTCATAAATGGATTATCATCTGCTGATAATAGATCCTGGTAAAAATGGTCACCTGACAATCACAAGAGCAAACACAAAACCTACTGCATACTTCAACACACCTTCCATTCCCCAACATCGAACAACCAAATCACATATTACTGCAATTTTAACGCACCCTGCATACCCAAACCCCCACCAGTTGTTAAAGAAATGTTCTAATGGACTAACATATGGATAGATGGTCAGATATCACAATATCTCATACTACAGATGGTCAGAGGGTATCAAACATATCGTACTACAGACGGACCAACTAGACTTTACACAAAGTCGGGTGAAAACCCCATGAATTTCCATTCAGGAGAAGTAAAGATATTTGAAGAGGCCATATTGTACCATTTTTGTATTGGAAAAAAATCTTCCAAATCTTTTAGTTTTTGACCATCAGCGATAACAAGATTTTCTTGAATTTTCAACCCAAAGCTAATACAAGATTAAATTAGCATCAGATCATCAATAATCGCTTCATATTGGCAGACAAGGTTTATTTTGGGCGAGTACTCCCCCTTGTTGCTTGTCAGAAGGATCAATTTTTAATCATCATCTGCAGTATTTGGGTCTGAACAATGGGGAAAAGGATAGGAGCTGTCTATCTGGATCTAAACAATGGGGGAAAAGGATAGGGACTGTCTATTTGCTTTGTACTTTCAAGGTCCCAAATTTTATCCAAATTCAATTCTCTTTATACTGGATGTCCAAAAAAAAAAAAATTTTTAATTCTGACCAACTATACATCAAAAGACCTTTTGTTAAAAACCCATGCTAATAGGATCATCCCTTCTGGAGTAGAAGCAATAATATTTATAATAAGGCCGTCTTTGTGTCTTTTAAGTTCCATAACAATCCTCCAAATAGAAAAGCAATAACTTGTGCTAATGAACAAATGGCTTGCCTGAAAGTGCACAAAAGTCTATTAGCATATGCTCTGCTGCTCATATGCTGAAATTAACATGGCAAATGCTACATTTATTCTATGACAAAGTATGCTAGCAAAAGTGTCAAGTGTTTCTGCTTTTTTTAAGCCCTGCTAGATCCTGGCTTGTTATTTCTAGGTTCTTAGGCTTAATGAAATTCTAAACCTAGCCCCCCTCCCCGATTCCCATTAAATCATGCAACACAAGATTTGACAATTTAGTTAACCCCAGTCCAAGCCAGATTTATGCTACATTTACTCCAAGCCAGATTTACGATTAAATTAGCATCAGAACATATATAATTGCTCCATATTGGCAGACAAGGTTTATTTTGGGCGAGTACTCCCCCTTGTTGCTTGTCAGAAGGATCAATTTTTAATCATCATCTGCAGTATTTGGAGCTGAACAATGGGGAAAAGGATAGGGACTGCCTACTTGGATCTAAACAATGGGGGAAAAGGATAGGGGCTGTCTAATTGGATCTAAACAATAGGGAAAAGGATAGGGGCTGTCTACTCGGATCTGAACAATGGGGAAAGGATAGGGGCTGTCTATTTGGATCTAAACAATGGGGAAAAGGATAGGGGCTGTCTACTTGGATCTAAACAATAGGGGAAAAGGATAGGGGCTGTCTAATTGGATCTAAACAATGGGGAAAAGGATAGGGGCTGTCTAATTGGATCTAAACAATGGGGAAAAGGATAGGAGCCGTCTACTTGGATCTGAACAATGGGGGAGGATAGGGGATGCCTATTTGCTTTGTAGTTTGGAGGTCCCAAATTTTATCTAAATTCAATTCTCTTTATACTGGATGTCCAAAAGAAAACATTTTAAATTCTGACCAACTATACATCAAAAGACCTTTTGTTAAAAACCCATGCTAATAGGACCATCCCTTCTGGAGTAGCAGCGATAATATTTATAATAAGGCCGTCTTTGTGTCTTTTAACTTCCATAGCAATCCTGCAAGTAGAAAAGCAATAACAAACTTGTGCTAATGAACAAATAGCTGCCTGAAAGTGCACATAAGTCTATTAGCATATGCTCTGCTGGTCATATGCGGACATTAACATCGTAAACGCTACATTTACTCCAAGCCAGATTTACGATTAAATTAGCATCAGAACATATATAATCGCTTCATATTTGCAGACAAGGTTTATTTTGGGCGAGTACTCCCCCTTGTTGCTTGTCAGAAGGATCAATTGTTACTCATCATTTGCAGCCTTTGGGTGTCAATGATAAGGATAGGAGTGTGGTGTGTGGACTGGATTGGTACTTTTGCAGTTGTGCTTAACCTAAAACTACTGTTTTAGGGACACAAAAAAATTAAGACTGGGCTTTCATATCTGGGATAAATCATAGTTAATTAAATTTATTGATACGGTCACAGTACAATTGCCAGTAGTCTCATCTTCTCTCCCAATCATTCCATTTCAGTTGTCAGACCATGTGCCAAACAGTTCTTCCATGGAATATCATGCAGTACGAGTGCATTATCTATCAGGTAGAATATTTTCTCTCCTGTACCAGAACTTGACAGATAGGCACTGCTAGAACACCAGAATGCACTTCCTGAGAATGAAGATCAGTTGTTCTTATAACTAAAGAAATCTGTTTAATGCTGCTGCTCTCATTGTTTGTGTCTGTTGATATAGAGAAAGGTTTAGCTTTCATCCTCTCTGCCAAGATGAGTGATGTCTTAGCAGCAGATTCTTTCAGAATAGCCATTTACTTAAGTCTAAAGCACAGAAACTGTTGCGGAACTTCCAAGGCCTCAAATATTGTGAAAGGCTTTTGTAACTGATCCAATGATGACAAAGGCAAATTCAGTTCTGTTCCTAACTCAACTAATGTCATTTCAGCCTGAATCACTTCTAAGTATCATAAGTTGTGTAAGTTTATAGTCTTTTCCAACGAAGGTTTTGAGCATTAATATTTTTCAAATCAGCTTTATTCAAGATTATGATTTAGTATCTGAACACAATGAATAATCAAATTAGTTCTGAAGTTGAAGCAATCAATTAGGCAGAAGCTTTGGGTCCTACACACTGCACATATATTTAGGGATACTCACAATCCATTAGAACCTAGTATTCCAGTTTGATGAATTAAAAATCATTGCGTGTCCAGGAAGTAATCTATAAATCTCAGATCATTGAAATGACAAGAGATTTGCACAGGCATCAACTTTCAGTATTTTAAATGCAGGTCTTGTTTAGTTTCAAATTTTTCAAGCTGCATTTTCTGGGACGTGTTAACGAAATCTGTATTTCTGGAACACAGTGACCAGTAAACTGAATTTCTTAGTTTATCTCAGGGTTTGATGCATATTTCTTTCAAAATTTTCAAGGTTCCACATCATGTTGTTCAAGATGCATTATTACATTAATTTTAAAGGTCACAAAAATAAAACTTTATGTAAACACAAGTTAATACTTACTATTAGTCCATAAAAGGAATATTATTGCAAACTTATTTTAAAAAGAAAAAAACAATTTTAAAAAACCCAAACTAAAACATGAAATATGATCATTGAAATCTTTCCCATTATTATTAAACATCCTATTTTAGAGTGAATTTTTCAGTTCTTGTAGCTTGTCACTAAGCTCTTTTGTTCAAGAGCTCAAAGTTTAGCGATTTTGCCCTTTTCACTTTTCCTCAAATTATTCTGATGTCGTGATAAAGGATATTTTCCCCATTAATCTTTGCTTTCAATGCAATCATCAGCAGCTGTCATTGTCTCGATGTTATTTCAGCACATTCCTTTTTTCTTCACTCACTCATCCCCATAAACAAAAAATATAAAGATATTTGTATTATTTTGTACAGTATATATATTTTAAACTATTTCATATTAGATATAATTATATTTCTCTCAGCTTAGCTGTATTCTATATTCTTTGATTTGTCATGTTCATTGCAATTATAGTCTATCCTATTTGCACTCTATTTCAAATTAAGACTATATGCAGTTTCTATTTTAAAGCTTGAATCTCTGTGTTCACTCAAATACCTCTTTCGTCAAAAATAATTACACGCTGAAGGCTTCTTGTTTTGCATGTATTAAGCGCCTAGCTACTCAAGTTGGAATCGGCAGCCAGCCATGTGAAAACAAATGATTCAAATTAAAGTCACTGCTACATCCGGGCTTCATACAATCGAAAGTTAAAAATGTAAGACTGCACAGTGCCAGTTGTGGAAAAATTTCCATTTCCACACAAACTTAGAGCAAGATTTTTGTTGTTGTATCCCCACTTGTTTTTAATTCTGTAAAATGAACAGTATTTATTAATTCCTTTTGGTTTCATGAAATCAAAGCTTAACAAGGTACCCAGATAATATTTTGAGTTTTCAATGTGTTTTCAGGCCTTGCTTGAACAATGAATTGATCAAGGCTTGTCAAGGTCCCCTATGGACCTTGTATCTTAGAAAATCTGTTGACAGTGACAATTCTTTGAATTCAGAAAACACAGAATATATGCTGCTTTGAAGAGAAAAAAAAAAGAAGACATTTTGCATTAAAAACGATTAATACCTCTCCAAATGATTTTGATGAACTGGGTGACTAGTTATATATTACTTTCTGAAACGTAGATATTTAATACTCTTGAAAACAAAAATATCACTGTCTTAGCTGCCAACAATAAAAATGATTTTGTTTTCTCCGAATACTGGTGCCAACAGAACTTTAACTTACCCTGTAGCCTTCCAGATCTCTCATCTGTATTTGAAGCAAGGAGAGATCTCGCAGAATCTGCAAGTTATCCTGAAAGTTATCAAAAGAACATGTAATTGGATACAAAATACATGTGAATATGACCACCCTAATATAATGACAGCACAAAGATCAACAAATTTACGACTAAAATTGTAATTTGGATAAGTGCGTCCATATACAAGTTTGAGTGTCTTGGGCAGTCCTAGAGGGTTTGGAATGCCCCAAGTCAACAATTTTTTGTTAGGAATATGCATTTATTTCTTCATGCCCAATGTGTGTGTACATAGTCATAATGTATATATCTAGACAGTTTTCACATAGTCCAAGTTCTAATCACATGGCCAACATCAGTTACATCCATACATTTGTCATTTCAAATAAAGTGAATTTCAAATGAGGATTTTGGTGGTAATCTCAATAGTTTCAAAGTTGTAACACATGGTGGGTAATCATGAGGGTACATACAAGGTTCATGTTGACAATTGCACATGTAAATGCATCTTTTCATGCTCCATAAACATACAAGTGATTTCAGGGTGAGTATCTCAATGTTTTTTTCTTCTTCTTATGGCACTGGAGTAAAATTATGTGAAGAAGGGAGAGATCCTCAAGGAATAAATATAGGTCCCTGTCTATCCTGTGTTCACACTTTCAGTCACTGATCATGCATACCAATTGTCAAACATGCAAGACATAAAAATCCAGAGTTATTTGAAATTTCATGTCAAATCACCCGTGATCCCACACCCTGGAGCATAGTCAAAATTCATCAAGTGTTGGTCCAATATACACCCAAAAGACCATCACTGACACAAGTGTGTGTGTGTGTGTGTATGTATGTATGTATCTATGTATGTATGTATGCATGCATGGATACATGGAAACAGTCACCCAACACGTATAACCATCATTACTCCTATTACATGTAGCACAAAGTGTAATAATTTGGGTGTAAAAAGTGTAAGCTATATCCCAAAATTACAGGACGTACTAGCCTGGTTCTGTAGCTTGTCACCAATGATCAAATCCCTAATTACTAGAACCAGAATATAAACTCTAAAGTGAGAAAGCTTGCCAGTGGCTTCTCATGGGTTGGTGGTTCTGTCCAGGATGGGGGTGGAGGGGGGGTGGGTGTTGTTGTTCATGGGTTCTTCCTCCACCATTACTATTGGCCTCCATGTATAGCCTATCGTGTGCTGAAAAATGGTGTTAAACACTACAACAACAAACAAAAAAATTTACTGAAAAATTATTTATATTCAGCACCGACTTCAACTAGTCTACATGTGTAACTTTCGCTAAATGATTGAAATACCACAATGTGCATGATTATGTGCTAAAAGCAATGTATTGATTTACTCCATGTTTCTTTTAAAAAGTTGTAAAGAGGCAGACCTGCCAACCCTGATGAGACCATCTCAATAACACAGTTGATTTTTCCCCCATAAGTTTGACCAATTTCAGTAAGGCAACAAAATCATAAACTGCTATTATAAAACTGGAAAATGTATTTGAAAGTGAGGTATTTGAAACATGCATTGAGAGTAAACATTATGTATACATGGATGAACTCTATCAAAATATTCCATCTTCAATGTTTTGATGGAAGCTTCTAGGATGATAGCGATAGAATGCTTGTACTAATACACAGTAATGGATGAAAGACAAAAAAATCACATGGGCAATAATCGGAAAAGCCCAAACAGTTTCTGTGATATCTACAAGATTTATCGAAAAATACATTACGCATTATGTTCTCTAGATTCTTAACAGAATAAAAATTCCTTTTAAAAATTGAGAATGCAACACCTAGCTATACAAATTTGAAAATAGGTAGAGATAATGCTACTAAATGTATAAATAAAAACCCCACCACCAATCACTATATAAACAGCTATTTTAATTGAACGTTACCTTGTCCCACTTCAAGGCATTCCTATAACATTTAATGGCTTCATCATACTTCCTATCGGAACGCTGTAGTAGCCCATAAACATGCCAGCCTGGGGTTTAGTTAAGGACATGATACAAAAGTCAGGTTTTCAATGGCCAAACAATATTTAACAAAAATGTAACATACAATATATTAAACTTTGGCAACTATTACTTCAGGGGTTACATCAGCCTAATAAAATACACAACTAATTGAAGACAACCATAAGTAGATTCTTTGATTGTGAAACAGACATTATATGTCACTGGAAATTTAGCAGGTAATATGTGGCAGATTGATCTAAGCTTGATTTTCAAAGAGAAGTCCTCAATATCGGTTACAAACAAACACCTATTGGTGGAGTTCAACAAATTTCCCATGTCAGACTTAGTTGTTGGATCAGTGATTAGCTTATGTGGGCCTGAGTCGTGCAGTCCGATAATAGTTTTTGGGCTGCAAATTGCCCAAGATATTAGTTTTTTGGCTGCAATTTATCCAAGATGCAAGTCAGATATTATTTTTTTGGCTGCAATTTATCCAAGATGCAAGTCAGATATTAGTTATCAGGCTGCAATTTTACCCAAGATGCAAGTCAGATATTATTTTTGTGACTGCAATTTACCCAAGATGCAAGTCAGATATTAGTTTTCTGACTGCAATTTACCCAAGATGCAAGTCAGATATTAGTTTTCAGGCTGCAATTTACTTACGTCTTGAACACACAAAGTATTTTGTTCTGCATCCCCCCGTTTAAATAATAATTTTTTTATGAGGGAAACTATTCACAACGTCATCATGATGAAGAAACTAATGAAAAAAAATAATTTAATGCATGTAATGACCATGCCCTCTTAGCAAGAAAAATGAATATGTGTGACTCTCATGAGAAGATATATATCAATCCAATTTTCAATAAAGTACTTTATTCAGTTCAAAAGTTATAACGTACAAACATAGTAAATCCCCCTCCCCCTGGTCATGATATTGTGCAAAGTTCAAGTCTGTGGGAGTGTTGTACTGATGTCAAACTGCTCAACGTTTCATTCAATATAATCACTGTTTCAAAACTTTTACTCCAGGCGAGGCCAAAGCATTGCTATTAAATAATGCATTTATAACACACACACACGCACGCGCGCGCGCGCGCACACACACACACACACAAAGTGACACCTTCAGGCAAGGATATAAGATAGGATTAGATTTTCCCTATGCTTTGACCCTGACCTTTAGGCTGAGAAAGGGGTAAAAAAATTAATTAGCCCAATTCAAAATGGCAAAGATTTTTTCTTCTGGCAGTTGGTGAATTTTTCAGTCACTTGTCCAAGTAGTGGTGATTCAGGGCTGATCGGTGTTTCTCTTTAATAACAAGATTGTTTTGTCTAGAATATTGACACCATTGTTTATTTAGAAGTTCTTACTTTTTAAACAAAATTACAAGTCCATTTGTTACAATGAAGCTAATGCAAGCACTTCACTCTCTTTAATAATCCATTCACCCGTATACATCACTTTTAATGATATTAGTAAGTGAATGTGCAAAAAATCAAAGCACAATCATAAAAAGTTTAATCTATTACATGCCATCACTACAGAAAAAGGTAGATTTATTTCTGCTTTTAATCTGTATCTTGTCACTAATCAACATGGATTCAGATTACAAACTCGAAACAGTGACAAACTACTTTTAACCAATCTCACAAGTCTACATGTTTTACATTTGCTGAGTGATCATGGAGTCTGTAATGAGCATAGTAATGTTATCGAGTGCTGTATTACATAACTCTTGAACTTTTTTTTAATTTGTTAAAGCTTTGCATTTTTTCTTTTTATCTGACACGTTTTCAAGTTTCTAAATCCATTTACTCAGTTTTCAGTCATATAACATTAACATGTCACATTGATAATGCCTATTTCGCTTCACATTTGAAGCCGTTTTTAAAAAGAAAAATAATGAATTGGTGAAAAAAGTTGAAGAAACCCATGTTTTCTTGCAAATATATCATATGCAAATGCAATAAGCAGAAAATAAGGAAAGCATATATTCTTCCATTATTTTTATGCAGCAGATCTCTTTTAGAATATTCTCAAAGGACTAAAAAGAAAATAATTACAAACTTGTGATTGCTTTATTTTTAATTTAAAAAATATATTTTAAAAAATCCATATGCCAGACAGTGCACAATATAATAATAGTTTGTTCAGATAGTCTTGTATTTTGTTTTATGCAGAGTTGTCATTAATAACAATATGTTCCAAATATTAAGTTATCTTCATTCGTCTTAAAGTCATCAACTGACTAATGAATAAAAAAGTCAATAAAAACATAATCTCATCTCACACTTGTGCTAATCCCATCTACTTATTGGTAAGAAATGTTGATTGTAGTCAGGCTATAGTTCCACCATTCCAAGATTGATTTTTCTATCCATGTAGCCTAGACCAGTCAACTCTAACGAGACCTAATCGGTAAGTCAGTTGATCTTTTTCTCTATGCTAACCAGTTTTCACTAAGGTGCTATTGTAATGTTTAATGTTTGAAAACATACATTTAAGAAGTTCAAAAGTTATATTTTAAGACTGATGCATTGATAGGAAACATTGAAAAGCATACTCAAACCTTAATGACATCCAAAACAATTTCACAACTGCAGTTTCCAAACCACCCAACAACTTATCTGCAAATTTGATATAATTCTTGCATCTTTTATCTTGATTTCACATGATGATGGTAATTTTATCTCCAGACATGTGATGTATCCAAATAATAATAAAAATATCAATATATTTTAACTGTTACCCATCATGTTTTCACCCCATAAACTCAAAATATTCCTTAATTTTCCTTATTGACAATAAACACTTTGTTTTATGTTTTCCCCTTCCATCTTGAACATGCATCACTTGTGGAATACCCTTTTTATTTTTAAAAGCATGAGCAGGCTGAATTTCTCAGCTGTTTTGTATGTAGAAATATATGCAGTTTGAAGCATACGAGGTACTCTTATAAAGTTTGCCTAGTTCCCTAATCAACTCCACTAAATCTAATATGAACACGGATCCAAATCAAACACGGCAAGTGAGGGAATGGATTTTATTGAAGCAAGCATATTTCAGTAATTTTTCTGCTTTTATTGAAAGACCATACTTTAAGGGTAATTTTCACAACACTTGTCAAATCATAATGGGATGTTACCAGCATAAAGAAGAACAATTTGACACTACTGTTGTGAATCAAATTCTACTCCAAAGTAATCCGAAACAAAGGATACAGACATGACTCTTCAGATCATTACGAAGACCTCGCCTCACAAACTCGTATGCCTCTTCTTTTCGACCCAGACAGTTAAGGGTCAGGCCCTTCATGGCAAGGGTTTCTGAAAAAGAAAGTTGTCCATCTTGGCATCAGTGTGACTGGTTACTAATTCAACATTTGTGGCAAAAAATGTTAATACAATGAAATTTTGTATAAAGTTTTTTTTCCTGTTCCATTCTCAGTAAAATATTCCTCCAAGAAGAAAAAATGTGAACAATAATTTAACCACAAAGGATTTGCGTTTATTTTATACCTTTCTTGAAATGCATTTATGCAAAAAAGATCCAAATAAAAAACACAATAACTTCTCACATGCTTCCAGGCATATAATCAAGCAAGAAAAATCTTAGTTTTCATGATTAGAATTCTTACCAAACAAGGATTTTGTTTGTAAAAATATTCTAAATGAACAGATTAAATTAAAATAGTAGGCAGCTTAAATGATTCAACATTTCTTTTCTTAAATTTAACCCTTAAAGTGCTACTTTGTTCTGCAGTACAAGATCCCTCAGTGATAAATTGTTTTTGAGAAAATGAAAGAAAACTGCATTTTCGTGTATACAAATTACTTTAATAGAAGTATTAAACTTCATAGTCAGAAATAAAATATAATGGCTCTAATTAATATTTATAATTTAAGATAATATGATAAATAAAGATCGTTTTGTGAATAGTAATAATAAAATGAGTTGTTCATTTTTGATTAACCGGGTATTTATGGTTTTCAAGTTTAAGGATGAAACATTGACATGACAATTTATTTGGATTAGTAACCCAATATTTACATGGTTTAAGATCAATCTGTTTATAATCACCTAAATAATAGCACCCAGAAATTATATATGAAATCTGATAGCAGGGCCATACTTGTAAGTTTAAAATATTATTTTCAAGTTAGACAAGATAATATGTATTTTATATGAATGGATTAAAGAAATATTAAAACCACAAGATGCCTGAATAACTTTTATTTTCTATAAACATGGAAAATGTTCCCCAACAGATTGCAAACATGCAGCTTTAATTGTCTTATATAAAGATGACAAGTCTCATATCACACCTTTTCCACACAGTATCTTTGGATACTCTGCCAACCCATTTGAAATTTTTACAAGGTTATATGTTCAAACAAACATCACAAAACAAAAACATTACCATACGATATATATATATATATATATATATATATATATATATATATATATATATATATATATATATATATATATATATATATATATATATATACAGTTGTCTTTCCCAGGCATTATTGTTTATCTTGTCATAATTAGTCAAATATGACACCTGTACAATTCTGCAATTTTCAACCACACAAAACTCGTTGGATCAGCAGTTGCATGTAGTTCAGAAACCAAAAACAATTCCACAAAACAGTTTTCCCATAACAAAGAGAATTATTTTGAAATATGGTAGTTTTTCACAAGGTTGACATTTGACCATAAAAACCATTATTTTCATGATTTGTGAATAATGTGTACAATTTTCAATAATTTATTATTTTATAGCTAAACTTTGCTGTCTTCAAATAAGTGAGAACACAGAGATATCATTTGAAAGGAAATATTTCAAAACTCGTGACTTTTCTATGAATGTTTACATTAACTGGCTGGAATTGGTCTTTTATCTTACAATTCACAGCAGATTCAAGCAACAGTGCATTATTTATGGTGAGTAGCAAACTGTATTTGACCAGCCAATGTCAAACCTACAGTAACAAGATAAGAACAACATCCTGGGAACCAGTCCATTTCTGGCTTACATAGACAATGATGTTCAAAATACTAGTGTAAATGTGTTTTTTTTTTTGCAGCTGTATCAATAAATTCTCTTGTCAATCCTTTATTTAACCCTTACCTGCTGTAAATGAGTACAAGGACTTCTGCCACCAGTGTAGACCTGGATCAGTTTCAGCTCAGTCAATAAATTCTCCAAAATGCCATTATGAGCCTTTAACAATTTAACAGATTGATCCAATTTCAAAGAAAAAACTGCTCTTTGTTAAAATACCCTAGGTTAAGGGATAAGGGTTAATATTTGGAAACGCTCAATGAAGTTTTTTCCAAACTTATGTTGATCAGAGTGAATTTCATAACATATCCACACAAAAAGCTATCAACTATGAGTTCAAACGGCGAGATAAAATGAGCACGCCAGCATGCTTAATAAGAATCAAGTATACAATGATTTTTAAATAATCCCTATACATGTACGTTATTTTAGAAAGATTGGGCAAAGAAAACTGCATATACAGAAACAGCAATATTTCATTTATATCCACTAGCTACGATGCTGTAGCCTCAACTTGATTTGTTGTGGTCTAGGTACGAGTAAGGGTACTAATAAGAAATATTAGTACTATTATATCCACATGATGTATTTTCATTCTGTACTAATGGACAGAAATTTTAAATATGTTCAAGTCGAGGCTTTTTATAAAGTGACTAAACAAATGAAAAAAAAAGGGAGTCGGTAGACAGTACCAATCAACAGAAAAATGGGCACACAGTCGTAAATATTAATAAACCAATTTGTGAAAAATGTACGCAAGCCTAACTTCCGTAAGTCACTTAATGCAACCATTCGGATCACATCGCCAATATTCCCTAGTTGATATGGAGATAGTCAATTAGTTACGATATGTATGACCGAATCGTGTACATTCAACAAAGAGTCACAGGGGCACGCATAGTTGCTTACATTTGACTGATCAGACATACATGCACTATAAAATACTACAAGGGAGGACTCTTCTCTGCCTTCTCACGCAAACTATTGAAGAATCAACACTGATACTTTAAGCTAAACTGCGCGTAGCGTAATAAATTTGGTATCGATGTTTCGCTGAGGCATTTCACTTCATACTCGTACTAAAACTTTTACGTAGTATTTATAAATTTACGGAATGCCAGACCATTTTCCCACGCTGTCGCTCGACATGACCATGATTGCACCCATTTAATATGCTAGTGCCATGCAAAAAATGGAATACTGTCCCCGTTATAGTAAACTGAAAATCAGTTTTTACCTAGGTTCGGTACCTCATTTTCATTCAACCAATGAGAAGACAGCATTATATTCTGTGCGGTACACTTGCATATTAATTAGGTGTATCATTGCAATGTCGAGCTATAGCATGGAAAAAATGGACTGGCATTCCATAAATTTATAAGGGTACGTAAAAGTGTTAGTATGCATACAAAGTCGAATGCCTGAGCAAAATATAGGTACCAATATTATTGTTACATGCAGTTTAGCTTAATAAGGTCGCGTGAGAAAGTGCACAATCCTGTGTATTTCAAGGTCGCATTTTTTCGGAAGCACGTACTTGACATACAAATAGTTCCGAAGACTTCTGGATATCCACGTTCCCATTGTTTCCAGATTTCTGTTACAATCCATCGGAAATTGTCGATTTAGCGTTTCTTTTCCTAAAATCCCGACGTGTAATCCGCAATGTGAGCGGGGGGGGGGGGGGGGGGGGGGGGGGGGAGGAGGGGAGACACAGAGGAGACAACAAACACAACGGTGGCATTATAGAAAAATATTAAAGTAAAAAAGACACCACCAATAGAACCATATTTTCTGTTGATATGACATGGCACAGAAGTGATTATTGTTTATTGATGACCATGCATGGAAGTTTTTTATTTTGCCGTCCGTGGGGTAATGGTAGGTTTAAATGGAATAGCCGAAGGATCTTTTACTGCAAAACACTGCATTTTTTAAATCAGAATATACATTTGTTGAAAACAAGTTAAATTTCAACATAAAGACTTACCGCCATGCTCTGAAAACTTGGGATTGGTCAGGATCTGCTTTGCAAATTTCAAACCATTTTTATACTGTTTCTGTTCATAACATTTCTGGAAATAAAAGAAACAGTTAACATAGAATGCTGCATCATGTTTGACATGGGATTGTCAATGACTATTTATGATAAGCAGAAAGTTTACCTTTCTGTAACAGTATAACTCTTACAGCCAAAAGTTTACAAGATGAATTTTTAAAAATCTTTTTATAGTTCTAGGGTTAAAAATGTGCAGTTTTTTATTTCAAGAGAACAACATTTTTTATATGTGTGCTGATTGAAGATATTAAGGGACTGGACATTAATACCAAAATTGTATTTAAATCCATTGAGCATTTTCAAAGATTTGGCTCATTAATTTCAAAACTTGTGTGTCATCAAATTCCGAACTATAAATGTCACCATGTTGTGAATATAGTTGAAATGTCAATAAACTGCATTTGGCAGATTTTGGTTAATTTATGTGGTTGATAAATTTGACTGCAGAAGCCATTTTGGCAGAAAACAAAATAGTAGACTTCTTCCATATCTTAAGTGCAAGCCTGCCATAAATGTTTGGTAACAGCAGACAGTAGAGAACTGATTTGCTGTGCATTCTTCTTTCAGTCATAGTGACATTCATCCTTTACTTTTTGACCCCAAAATTGTTAGGACTATTCCTTATATACCATCCACCAAGTTCTGGTACCTGTACAGGGCTTGAAATTAGCGGTAATCTTCTAGCCCGAGGCTAGTAGATTTCCTGTCGGACTAGTAACTATCATAATGTTACTAGTCCAATGGGCTAGTAAGTTTAGTTAACAACAGTCAGCGTTTGTTTACTAGATACCCTAATAAAGATGTGACGTCAGCATGTATTCTGTAGAATCAATGCAGTGACCGTTGTAAACAGTCATAAAATAATAGCATGAGAAGATGAAGTAAATTTCTGTCTCAGAAATGTATTTCTATTACAAGAAGCCATCTGATTTTGTGCATTTCGCTTAACAGCGCCAATCATGGTACCGTCCTTAACTAACAATGTAAGTTTGGTAATTGATATCCTAATTAATCTGACAGTGAATTAAATGAAAAATAACCTGGTTTCACACTTTCTTCACGTGACCAAAGTAACAAACTACAAAACTAGAACACATAGCATCAGCTATTCAAAGAAATTAGTTTGCATGCTTGTTTGTTTCCCTTCTTTTTGTTGCTTGCTAGCCAAACGCACAAAGAGTCACAAATGGGGAACTCCATAATTTACGTTTGCATCAAAATACTTATAAGAATTAGATCAATTTATTATGATCACATTATTGACACATTATTTCCATGCAACTACTTTTTCTAAGACAATTTAAATTGTTTTTTTATATTTATAGTTTTCCCATACAAGACTGAACAAATAATTGAATACACATGGAGATATCCAAGCAGAACGCCATACATTTGTTGGAAATTAAAATCTCAGCATGGGCATCTAAGATTTGAAAATTTTCCTGCTTATTATTAATTTTAACAATACATTGAGGTTTGATTAATTAAGAAAACTTACAAAACTTGCGCTATTAATGATGAGACCATAATCGGAGCAGCTGAATACAATGCTCGAGTCAAATAGCTTCGTTTGATGGGAACACACATTTTGCTGGTGAAACTAACATTATCTTTTGAGGTTAATATTTTATAAGTGTTTACAACAGTAACTGCTTTGTTCCTGCAGAACATCCGCTTTAGTCAAGACTTTATAAGGGAGATGCCATTTAATAAGGGGTGGGTAGGTGGGGCTCAAAGGCACGTGTTTTAAAACGCGTTTCTTGCTTAGATTTTCTTATATAAAGGACACTGCCATTCCTTTTCTTACTTTAAATAATTCCATCAGCTATACTGTAACATCTCGTATTTCAAAAAGAGGCACATTTCCCGCCTTATAAGACAAGCAAAATGTGGCATTTTATAGAAGGTGTTCAGCCTCCGGGAAAAAAAGCAAAGTTGAATGAAAATTACATAAAAGAGAGGAATAATTCTTATGCTAAGGAAAAGCATAATCGGACGTTTCAGAGGACATGGACAAAAGACAGCAAGGGATAACAATCCAAGTAACATATTTCCGCAGCATATATGTAAACTTGAAACTCGAAAGTATAATAAACTCAAGAATGACATCCACATTTCTTAAAAGCATCAAGAAAAAAAACAACTCAAAGGATCCAATGATCTAGTGGGCAAAACAGAATTTCCAGGAATTCAAGCCAAAACCATTTTTTCCTTAACTCTTTACCTACTAATGCTACTGTAGTGGCTCACTGCTATGCCTAGCTGCTGGAGTCACTACTGCAGCTGATTTGTGGGCTGACTACCAGAGCCAAATGCTGCTGTAGCCAAATGATAACTTTTTAGCTGATGTATGGTTGGATTGTGTTAGTTATTTTCTCTCTAATAAACTGATTATAGGCTAAAATCATGCATATATAAAAGCTCTAACTACCTTATATCTGTTTGATTATTTTATCCTGCTGAAATCCAGGAATATAACACAAAACACTGCTTGTAAACACTAAAATTAACTCGAAACACTGCTTGAAAACACCAAAATTTATCAAGGAATAGAACACAAAACACTGTTTTTATACACTAACATTTATCCAGGAATATAACACAAAACACTGCTTGAAAACGCTAACATTTATCCAGGAATATAACACAAAACACTGCTTGTAAACACTAACATTTATCCAGGAATATAACACAAAACACTGCTTGAAAACACTAAAATTTATCCAGGAATATACCACAAAACTGCATGTAAACACTAAAATTTATCTGGGAGTCTTTTATACATGTACTAAGTTATTTATCAAATATATACATTTAATTACTAACACTGTTACCGAGTCACTATGTTCTACTATTTCTTAAGTAATTCCTCGTGATATCTATTTAAAGAAAAAAATCTCTTTCTTTTTTCCCCTCATCCAAAACGAAAGCTGAGCCGACGCTTTCTGTAAACTCCGTTACTTTCGGCGCATGTGGTTCTCTTGTCCACACTTCGTCGTCTTCATCATCAGTTTCTGTCTCAATTTCTGACAGACTTGATAAAGAAGATATATTAATATCACTACCAATACTTCTTAATTCATGGTGGTCAATATCATCCTCAGAAAAACCAGAAAAGTCGGAATCTGAATCGCTATCGTAAGAGAACGCCATGGTTTCTACTGTCAACTACAAATGCATGTATTAACACACGTGCGGTAAAAATTTGAAAAAAGGAACCGGATTTAGTAAGAACAATCATTTGTTAACTCTAATTTGATTGGTTGAATAGACTTTTACTTCCATATATTGACCAATACGATCGGTTGTAACAATGACATACAGCGCTGATCTATCCGTCACTAGGGTTTAAGAAGCATGTACGGCAAGCTGATATGTCCGTCACTGGGAGTAATAGTGCTCTGTTTACAAGCGGATCTATCAGTCACTGGTGAGGCTAGGCATATTTATGCAGCGGATATACACGTCAGTGGTAGTGAAAGAGTTAACTGAAACCATCTGATATATTTTAGATAACAAGTTTGTCAAATCAGCTACTTAGGTAGGCCTGCCAACCTTAACAATATCATCTCATTAAAACCGACAATCTTATCCTGCAAGTCAGACCTGTTTTCATAAAGGTAGAAGAAAATGTCATTACTATTTTCTACCTGGAAAACATGCAGTTATGGAAAACATTGTGTTCAACTAGGCCAAAACAAATTTTTAGTTAATTTGGGAGTCCCAGAGTGGCTGAGTGGTCTAAAGTGCAGTCCATTACGATCACTGCCTTCTCACCTGTCGGCAAATGTGGGTATGTGAGAAAGCTTGCCAGTAGCTTCTCGTGGGTCGGTGGTTCTTTCCGGGGGTTTCTCAGGTTCTTCCTCCACCATAAATACTGGCCACCATGTATAGCCTATCATATGTTGAAAAATGTCGTTAAAACATTACAACAGTTAATCTGAACCTGAATTACTTTTAGTAGTTTCACAAACTGCAGTTCTAAAACCCAATGAGCTCAATGAGCAGCAGAGGGGGCGAATCATACAACATTTTTGAACAAGCTTTCAATGGATTAAGGCTTAAATCAATGAAATCAGGCAAAAAATCAATGAAATCAGGCCAAAAAAAATCAATGAAATCAGGCAAAAAATCAATGAAATCCTGAAATGAGTAAAAACTTTTCAACCGAATATTTTAGTCCGGTCCTAGGGACGAAAATCCTTTCAGGATGAAAGTCCTTTTAGGACTTTACAAACAGACTAATTTGTAAAACTTCACCTTGTAGATCAATCAGATTATTAGACTGGTCAGTGAGTTTGAAATTAATTCTGGTTAATGAATTATTATGACATCGCATATAGACTGGATTCACCGGGGATTCAATAATTAGAAACCCTGGAGGGGCTGTTCGTGCAAATGAATACAAAATATATCCCTGCTGAGCTTGATTTGATCGTTCTAGATTTATTTGATAACTTCCTTCGATAACATCACATACTAAATTGAGCGCAATCACCGATGAAATATTCACATTTTGAGGAGCAATATGCCTGCCACCACCATCTGGGTCATTACTATGTTTGAGGATTTTTATTTCCTGTGATGTTTTTTTCCACGTATCATGAATTATTTTAAAACCAATATCGATGGCATCATCGAGAGATTTTTGTAATTCTAAGATATTATATCCTGGTAGATTGAATTCGGAAATATTTTCTACGCTTATATGATATTTTGTCGCAAATTTTATTTTCGTGTTAGGGTGTCTGGCAATGGATACCTCTCGTATGATTAGTGAATGAAATATATTCATGTCACTGAGGATTCTGTTACATGTTTCTACGACGTTGATAAATTCATCTCGGGTGAGAGTACCGGATTTAAGGGATATTAACAACAGTGAAATATCGTTATTGAACGCTGTGAAATTTTCAGTGATTTTATCCTGTCGAGTTATGTAGTATTTCTCCCCTCCCTCATCTAATTCAGTGAAAAAATTCAATTTGTCGTAATCGCTATAGCTTTTTATTGGATTGTCAAATTTTGTCGTGTCTATGACATAATCAGTTTTTTTTTGTTCTGGTAAATCAACGGTTTTTCCCGGGGGTGGTAATTCAGGCCATCCTAGTACGGTCCTTATTGAGCTTTGATAGATATTTACGACGTATTCTTCTGAGTTTATTTCAATGGCAGATGATAGCGTTGGCTCATGAACTGTTATAGCTATTTTTGATTCTGCTCCAGTAATGATTTTATTCTACGTTGCAATTCAGCATTGATTTGTTCAATTTGGTATGATCCGGTTGGTATGGAAACAACGTTCCAGTCTGGGGTACCGTCGTCTTTATTCTTATTTGCAAATACCAGTGAATTATTCGGTTGTTGACCACCAAATGATTTTGATCTGATATTAGGCCAATTGTGATACACTCGTAGTTTTGCTAACGCGATTTCCTTCACTGGGACCGGAGAGGGGAAATTCACACTGAATTCTGGATTCGTTGATGTTATTGAGATCATGCTTGTTTGTACTGGGTTTGTGTTCTCCGCTATTTGTTGAAGTAATTCCATCTGTGTTGTCATTGTTATTATACTCATGATGTATTTCTAATTTTGATATCGTGGAATCATAAATACTGACCGTCACTGAGAACTCACTATCTGATATCGTTGAAGTTATTGAGATCATTCTGGTTTTCGGGTTCGTGTTTTCTAATTCCACCTGTGTTGTCATTGTTATTATACTGTTGTTGTCGCTCTAATTTTGATATTGCGGAATCATAAATACCTACCATCGCTGAAAACTCACTCTCTGATATAATTGTATCATCGAGAGATGACGATATTAATGAGGATAATTGCGAGTATGCAGTGGATACAACATGAAATTGAATTATGTAGTCTTGTAGTTTTCGTTGACTGCATGATGATATTTTTTTGTTATTATTGAAATAATTCCAGCGATTGTTGTTGCCGCAGAAATGCGAATTGGAACAGCTATCGGGGCAATCATTGTCACTGAAGACAGTATAATACCAGCTCCGGTGATTACACCACTCACTGAATACACGGTAACATCAATTGCGGTAATTCTCCTGCGATATTTTTTAATTTTCATTGCATACTCCTCAGTGAGGGTTTTGAGTCTAGTTTGAAATTCTCTGACCTGACCATAACGATATTGCAATGATGAAATCATTTTTATTTTAAAAAAGATTTCAATTTTCAACTTAAATCCGCTACGAATTCCACATACCATGTTGTTGAAACCCTAGCCAAATTTTTATCAGTAGATGTTATCGTGAACTTTTCAGTTGTATTCTTGTTGATGATCATTGAAATCGTATTATTGACCCCGGATGAACTCGACGATGAAATATTAAATTGAGTCGTTGTCACTAGTGTTAATCGATAAATACCCTTAACGGTTGCAGTGATATCTAATTTGTTGTTTGTAGGTGTCCACGCAAATGATCCGTGTTGGATTGTGTATACTAAGTTGTTGGTTTTCTCATGAGGAACTTTTGTTTTTTCAATAACTGTTATCATCCTCGTTGCATCCCCTTTGATGGCTTCGATGAAGATTTTCGTCTCATCGATGGATTTTTTTATATCAGGGAGTTTTATGTCGAGTTTATCGAATGTAGTTCCAATAAATTTATCCACGATATTTCTACGAAAAATTGAAAACTGTTTTATGTGTTCTTCGGTTTTAGATTGATGCGCTGCTAGTTCCAACACAGAATTTTTCAACTCATCGTTGAGAGTTTTAAATCGATCTGTAATCGTTGAAAAAAGTACGCCCAGTTTGAGTTTACCTTGATCCGAAAATAACGCAACGGTGTTCTCGATTGCGTTTCGTTGTTTAACTAAAATATCATCCAACGACACATCACTGGTTTTCAATTTACCCTGTTTGTCTTGAAATACAACTATTTCCCTGGGGTCAACACTTGTTAAGTTCAATGTCTCAGCGATTTCATCTTCAATTATTTTTTTTATATCACCGGTTGCAGTGCCATCGGGTTTGGGTTTCAAAGATCTTCCCCAAATATCAATCATGATATTTTATACACCTCTCTCTAAAAAGCGATTACTAGTGTATTCATTTACGACAATGTGTGGTGATTTTCTAGATGATGAAATAGCGTTAAGGACATTTAATACTTCGCTGCCACATATTGGTGGGTCATTGATTTGTTGTGTTGGTAGCGTAGAATACCAAGTCTTCATTGGAAATTTTTTTATGTAACGCATAAACTCTTTTGGCGGTGCTAATCCATATGAATCAAAATAGACGATTGCCCGTGGATCAATAGCGTATGCAACCCAGTGAGTTCCGGGTCCGGTGCTGTTATCTAAATTAATAATACCGGTTTCAACATCATTGGGTTGTGCCGGTAACTGATCTTTCATAAAAACACCTCTGAAATTTTTAATCGCTAGTTTTTTAGCAGCATCCATTAAATCAAAATTGGACATAGGTTCCTCAATTAATAAACCAGTCCTAGTCTCAGACCTTTTCCGCTGTACCATGAATACGGGGTTCCTGGTAGTCTCAGGCCTTTTCCGCTGTACCATGAATACGGGGTTCCTGGTAGTCTTAGACCTTTTCCGCTGTACCATGAATACGGGGTTCCTGGTAGTCTTAGACCCCTTCCCTTTTTTTTATATCCCTGTCCAGATGCCTTCTTTAGTGCCATTCCTGCTGCAGTACCAACGGCTCCTAACGCCGCTGCTTTAGCCACAGCTGGGGCTGCTGCTGCAATCAAGGCCGGAATCGCAGCTAACAATGGAAATATACCGCCTGTTTTAATCATATTTTTTATAGCAGCCGCAGAAAGAGTAATCTGAACACCTTTTTTTGCTACAAGTGCATCATTGAAATGTTTTACTTGACGAGTTGTCAGCGATAATTTATTTGCACCGCCATTCATTTGATTAGGTTTCAGCGTGATAGTGGTTCCACATTTTTTAGCTGATTCCGATTGCAATTTCTTGATTTGTCCGGGTGTCAAAGACACATTGATATTACTATATGACATTATAGATAATAGATTGATTCTAAATCGTTTACAATTTCAATGAAAAATCGTTCAAAGATTTTATATTGGTGCATCTACCACTCTCATTCTTCCTCCAACACCTTCAAGTAGCATTGATTTATCACTGAGAATGACAGCAACCGCTCTATAATTAGCAATAGCACCAGGACGGGTAACATTAGCTCTAAAGTGTATATCAACGACAGACTGTCTTGTTAAATCAAGATGTTCCAGTGAAAAGTAATAAATCGGATAGAGGCTTTTAAAATCCAATTGTGATATTTGTAGACCGGTATCCACATTTTGATCACGTGCCATAAATGACAACAACCTATGATACACGCGTGCAATATGATTTTCGGTGTAATTAAGTTGTACATCTTCAGATGGTTCCTGCTGGCCGTTTATTCTCTGTGAGACGTCTTTCACACCTAATTGATCAAATATCATATGGATGGAGAGTTGATTGCCAACTCGTGTGTTATCCTGTAACGCAATAAATATATGACGTGGTGCAGCCATGCCTTGTTTTGATGCTAGATTCCACATGAATAACCCGTTCAGATTTGATTGCTTCACATCTGTACTCACTGATAACCAACTCAACAACGACTTTCCTCCTTGGTCCATAAATGATAGTAATCGTTCTTCTGCGGTAATTGCTGGAGTCAACACTGGCATCCACAATGATATTTTTGTTAAATTGACTTTACCAGCATCAGCATTGGGATTTGCATTGTCTGCTGGAATCCTCCAAATTGCGTCATTATCATCACTCTTTCGTACAAGCGATACTGTATGCTTCGCCCCGTAGATAACTTTTCGGACATTTCTACAGAATCCAAAAATATGATGCAGTGGAATCGCGCATGAAAATAATTTACGCCTATCATGCAACATTGAAATACGTGTTGCAGCTCCTAGATTGAAATTAACATCGTTGTTTATAATCATATCCTCGACATCAGCATCACTATTATCACGTTTTTTTGGTCGTCTTATAATAAATGGATTTCCTCCAGCTGTATTTTTAACATCTTTTGCAAACATCATAGAAGGTCCTGCTGATCATGTATAATCATCAGAATATCTTGCTAGCCCGATTATTGTTGTGGCCACATCAACATCACGATCTATCGACTCAATTTCTTTTCCATCAATGAGATATCTAGCACTCTCAAATAGCGCCATGATACCATTATTGACAAAACCGACTTGAGTACCAGCTGGATACGGTGCTGGTACAGCAGTAGTATCATCAGCTGTTACAAGTTCTCCTTCTACTTCGATAAATGCTTCACAAGGCAAAAAGTATTTACTGGTATCATGGACTTGAAGATCAATTCTTGATCGACTATTTGAGTCTATGGCATGATAGGCGTAATATTGATAATCGCGTACAGAATCATCCTTGCCAACTGGGGCGTCTATATCAAACGCTGGATCACGTGACTTTTTGAACATTTTATTCTATTTATCAGAGTCTAAATCACGATTTTCCATTTCATCGTCGTAGTTTTATAAAGCCACTTCCTGCTATCATATTTGCAATATTGCTTTGGTCGGGAGTCACCATCGACGCTAATTTTTCATCTACTGCGTTATTTATAATTTTACTAACACTTGCAGGCATTTCCGCTGTAGACGGTAACGGTTTCTTTTTTCGTCTCACTAATGATGTTAATTTATTCTTCGCAGTTGAAAACGCTTTTCCCGCAAGATCTCCAACAGCACCAATACCCTTATCACGAATAACATCGATGGCTTTCATTGATAATTGTTTAGCTAACGGCATCACTTTTGGGGCCATTCTCGCAAAAAACCCTGCAATGGTATTACCTAAACCATCTCCGTAGTATGCTCTATAAACTGGAAACAATGAATTAACTACATAGACGGGAATTGGTTTATCATGATTGTAGTGTATGATTATTATTATAAAAACACTAGTGTTTTCAATTGTTATTTATCTAATCAATTCAGTCTCGGTGATTAATCACTGTGATACCCACTTTCCGCTAACTCGCCAATGAAATCTCGATATGTTTTGATATCCATGATACCACCTTGAAATAACCGTCTATAGATATCAGCTGCTTCATTAATTATTTCCGGTGAATTATTTCCAGCTCGGAAACCTCCTACAAGAACATCTAATCGTGATATATCATTGATAACACTATCAGGACATACCCTACTTGGGTTTCCTAATCCACTTCCGCTATAACCAGCTGCTTCATCCAGTTCTTCTAAATCCGTTTCTTGTAAATAATCATCATCATCATCATCATCAGGTGGTAGTTGTTGTAGTTTTTTAGGCGAGAAAGATATTTTCTTTGCAGGTTGCTGTCGCTTTCTTTGCAATTTTGGCGTTTTTTGTTGTTGTTTAAACTCTTCATATTGATTATACACGTTATCCACCATCTTGATATATTCAATGTATGATGCACTGTCTGTCTTAATTTGACTTGTTTTAGTTTTGATTTTGTAAAATATATCAGCCCAGTGGGTTAAATTCTTAACATACTTATGATGTTCTGGTTTCAACCATTTTTTTCTGTTTTCATAAGACGTAACAACAAGCGCAGGAATTTCTGTTGGATCAGTTTCATCAATTTCTGCTAACCCTTCCTCGTTAAATCTCACGCGTAAATCATCTACTGTTCTTTTTGATTCCATTTGTTTTGTTTGTTCAGTTTTCGCTGCTATTTTTTCTAACACAGGGAGAAAGGTCTTTCCTTGTTCAGAGATTGTTGACACTACCTCCTTCGTTGATGTGGTTACTGGTTTAAACAATTCTTCAGACCCCAAAGCAAAATCAGTCTGAAGACTCTGTCGTTGTTGCAGTTTATTCCTTACAGAGTCACGAATTGGTATAAATCTCTTAATTGCATCTAGCCGCTCACGAGCCAATCGGGTTGTTAATGCTTCATTGACCATTATTTGAAATCAGAAACAATTTTTCAATTGCAAATCCAGACCTAACAGACGAAAACAATTTTCCAATTTGACATGTCGGATGATTTTTAACACCACCGTGGAAGTGTTATTTCATCCTATAACAGCTTCTATCATCGATGAAGGAAGTGTCCAAATTGTATATAAAATAAATAATACTGACACTTCCTTCATTCTATTTTTGACACATCTGATGATTTTTAACACCATCATGGAAGTGTTTTAACGGCTCTATCAATGATGGAGCAAGTGTGGAAATTCTTATAAAAATAAATAATACTAGCACTTTCGCCATTCTATTTTGATCGCCCATCACTGATTTTGACATTTTCAATCAAAAAGTGCTAAATGAAGGTCGATGATAAGGGGTCAGGCAATCAAAAAATGATAAAGGGGTCAGGCAATCAATGGTCGGGTAATCAAAATTGAATTAACGCCCGTAGGTTTCTAATTTTAGAGTTAACTTCTTTTTTCAATTCGTATTCGTTACCTAATTCTTTTCGTATTCGTTCTACGATAGTATACAACGGAACGAACACACTGATGTCACTAGAAAATGCAAGAGAGTCCTTAATAGAATTCTGAATTCTTTTGATGAGTGCATACCCCTTTGGTAGCATATACTTGTTAGTGCTAACTCCGTATTCTATATCATGAAAATCCGACTTGATTTGATCAGGATTTAAGCCATCTGATAGTTTGATATCCTGATTTTTCAATTTTAAAATTTCAACTATGATGCTATTCATGTTTTCAGAATTCATTATTCTATAACATGACATATTTCTAATTGAAAAATATGACGTATCAGACATAACTAAATTGAACTTTCTGTCCGGTCTTTTTTGAAATGGCAGATCGACAAACCCCCTCTGCAACGAATCGTATTGAGGCTCTACAAATATTGAAATACTTGCCGGCTTCATATATTGATTTAAATATTTTCTCTTCATTAGTTGTTGTATTCAAAGATTTTACTGGTCTCGTTTTTTTTTAACAAGTGCCAGTCCTTCCTCATTTGGAATTCTCACTCTGTGTGATAGCTTGCAGATTTGATAAAGAATTGTTCCTTGGATTAGAATCCTTGTGATCAATAACAAAACCATCTTTGATCAATCCATTAAAACATTCAAATACGAAACGATGATTGTAATATTTCTTCTTTCCAACAGTAAACATCAAATACCCCATACCATTATCCCTCCCAATTGGGTTCTTCAGTCTACAGTGTCTTACAACACCATCACTGGATGCTTCATAATTTGTACTCACTGGGTGTGGTCTGAATTCTTGGTTCATTCGTATACTATACTATTTGTCTAATTCAGTGACTGATCCATTTGCAGTAATTCATTATACATAAATCTTTCATTTAGATACTTGTTTTTAGTATAGCATGAAGGAGTTAAGGAGATTGCCTTCGAAAAATGCTAAATTCAATACTGATAAGGAGTTTAAGAGATTATTGAAAATTAATCCTAAATTTAATCTCGATAGACCCAAAAAACGTAACAAACGTCCAAGAGACGGAAACATGAAGGAGTTTAAGAGATTATTGAAAATTAATCGTAAATTTAATCTCGATAGACCCAAAAAACGTAACAAACGTCCAAGAGACGGAAACATGAAGGAGTTTAAGAGATTATTGAAAATTAATCCTAAATTTAATCTCGATAGACCCAAAAAATGTAACAAACGTCCAAGGGACAGAAACATGAAGGAGTTTAAGAGATTATTGAAAATTAATCCTAAATTTAATCTCGATAGACCCAAAAAACGTAACAAGAGATTACCCTGGAAAGATGCTCAATTCAATCTTGATATAGTTTCTAATATACCCAAGATTAATATTTCTGATAGAACCATAATTAGTAAAATCAGAGACTGTTTTAATGAATTCAAGCGTGATGGAGCATCTTATTGTTGGTCAACATTTCGAATACGAGGCGGTGTTGACGCTACCATGAATGATGAAAAAGCAGCAGTGATAATTTCACGTCTTGGGGAAGAAAGAAATATTTTTCGAATAAAATTCATTAACCGTGAGGATGAAAAATGGATTATTAGGGATAAATTTGAACCCATTCTCAGGGACAACAAAACTGTCACTGTGAATCAGGATTCCAAACCAGGAATTTTGAATGGCATTGATAAACCATACTACGTTAGATCTTATCCTGTCACAGCAGTTGTTTACGGGATATATCAGCTCAATGAAAAACCTGATATTGCAAAACTAGCACCCATGAAATATTCGACAGGGCTCAATTGTGTAGCAGAACGAATAATGGAACACTTCACAAATGCGTCCCGGGGAAATAAACTAACTGATCTAAGACGAAAAAAAATAACCGAATGGGAATTAACGGTAAAAGAGAATGGGGCAACAATTCAGGATATAACCAAATTAGAAAAATCATTAAGATTTCCAATATCAGTAAGGACAATCACCGGAGAAGTATTATACGAATCGAAATATAAATCACAGGGAGCTCCAATACAGATTATTGATCATAACGAACACGCGTGGTCATCTGCAGTAACAATATTCCCACGGGATAGAACCGTAAAATATATCCCCAAAACTCTGTTTGGAACCGAAGAGTTTTTTTCAGAGCAGAAATTATTTGATGCTATTTACCATTTGAGTAAAAACGATCCTGTGTCAATGTGGCTATTTCATAGCACTTCAGACGAGGAATGTAGATTTGATCAGTTTGTAAGGCCCAACGGAGAATTGTACCGTACCGAAGAACTGCATAATCAAATGAAAAAACTTGCTAGTGAGTTTTCTCCAGAGAGTTCTCTGGGGGGAGACAACGATCAATTATTAGCAAACTGTTTTACACTACCATCAATTGCAGCACATTTTGCTAGAAAGAAAAACGCGTGGAAACCAACAAGAAGTGAGTTTTTATCAGATGTCAGATTGTCCTGTCTTGAATACAGCCATGGAGGGTTATGGAATACAAAATACGACCCTGAAACCGTTATTTCCGTTGACATGATTGCGTGTTATCCAGGAAGTTTTCTTGGGTATGGAGAATGCGCTAAATATTTTAAACGATTTGGACATCCCACACACAAAATGACCCGTGTTGCTATTAATGGACCACTGCCTGATTTTGATTTAACCGGATTCGCTTGTGTAGTATCATTTGAAATGGCTACAGGACTTCATCCGTGTAGTTATCTTTGGATTGGTAAACACATGTCTGAAAAACACTGGATGCCAATAGTGTTATTACGGTATATGCTTGATTGTAAGATGTTAAAATCATTAATTGTCAGTGAAGCGATTATATCCTATCGAGCACAGAAATCAGTCTGGTTACCACAACCTGATCTAGAAAAAATAATTAGTGAACAGCGAAAACTGTTTCCTGATTTTAATGAACAACAAATCATGGATTGGTCCAAACAGTTATTTGAAATCAGAAACAACGAAGCAAAAGATCTTGGACGAAGAATAATCGGTAAATTTACCCAAGGTGGCAAATATGACAATACAAGATATTCTTCACGATTGATTATAGACAATGCTGAATACGATTTTGTAATAGCGGATTTAACGAATAGGGGCCTATATGTCAATCGTAAAGACGCATTTCTGTCCAATGGAACCAAATTGGGTACAATTGTTACCTACAATGATGGGTACAATCCGCAGTACACACATTTGAGAGCTTCTATGCTCGGTTATGCTTCTATCAATTTATTTTCGATGATCAATAAATTTCCCAACACAGCAGTTAGAGTTGCCACTGACTCATTTTACATAAATAGCAAAATGGCTGATTTTAAGGCTACTGGCAACGAGAATTGGGGGTCATGGAGAATTAAGAAGGAAATGCTTCATGATTATATTCAATCAGCAGATGTTACAATTGAAAATAAGTATTTAGAAAGCAATCACTGTTCAGAATTTTCTAATGCACCACAGATTTCTGATCCAATATGCCGGTATAAAACAGTTTATTTAAACGGTTGTGGTGGGTCAGGAAAAACAACCCGGGCAATTGAGTTATTTCGTGTTTCCAATCCAAATATGATTGTACTAACACCAACACACAGACTTGCAAGAGAAATGATACAGAGAGGGGTAAATGCCTGTACTTATCACAGTTTTTTCCGATGGAAGGGAGATAAATGGACTCCTGAGCGCATGGGAGAGAAATTTATTCCTGAAATTATCATTTGGGATGAAATAGTGTCAGAAGATGTATTAAAAATATTTCTTGAGTGGTTGTTAAACAAAAACACAAAAATCATCATGTGCGGTGATCACGGCCAACCACCACCATTTGTAGGTGCATCCCCACATGAATGTCTAAAGGGTTTTGTAGACTATTATGAAGAAATTGATACCGATCATAGATCACTTGATGAAAAATTAAAAGAATTTAAGAAACTAATTAGATTACAACCGGATAGAATCCAGTGTGAAATAGCGCGTAAAATAATTTCAGAAACTCCCATGAATGAGTTTTGGGAAACGTGGAGACCAAATGATTTGATAATTGCAAGTAGAAAAATAGTCAGAGACACTTCAGATGAAGTTATTTGAATTGCATAAACAAAAATTTGCAACACTTCCAGTGCCTCTTTGTTATAGGCCATCGGATACACGAAAACAGAACATTGAAGTTGATATTCCAGGACAGAGTGAAAAACAAATTCTGGTATTAAATGATATTGTGCTGGTTGATATCAATGTCGTTGAAGATGCATTGCGTGCTAATAAATCCCCATGGACGCTAGGATACGCAGCAACAATACATTCTTCACAGGGATTGACTATATCCGATACAACTGTTTGGATGGTAGAGAATCGCATCGAATGGTCAAATTTAGTCTATCTTTCAGTATCCAGAGTACGAAAAATAAATCAACTTCGAAGAATTGTCCTGACAGAGTCAGGTGATGATAATGACACCACAATGGATGATATTGATGTTAGCATCATTAATAAAAAACTCTCCGGTTACAAACAACAAGACAAAAAAAAACGAGAATTTGATATTGATGCAAAATTAATAATCACTTTGAAGCAACAACAGAATAATCACTGCGCAAGTTGCAATTGTATAATGCGTTGGCAGTATTCAGATAAAGATCCTCGCCAATTTACCGTTGACAGAAAAAATAACAATCTCAGTCATGTCAGAAACAATGTGATGTTGACTTGTCTTGAGTGCAATAGACGCAACGGTGCTAGTTAAGACCATGCGGTGGCAATTGAGTATCCTCGGGTATCACTTGTAATTGTTGTCTAGTAAAACCCCGCTGAGGGGCAGTTGAATCCAGTTTATAGATTGGAGGTCTACCCGTAGATCGTGTTACACTAGATATCTTGTGTGCAGTAACACTCCAAATAGGATCAGTAGCCCTTTTTCTGCCCCCTTCAAGCTCTCCTGGTTCGTATAAATACCTCACAATGACATTACTACCAAGAATTGATTCTTTGAAATCTTTTTGTGGTTGTGCGGGTATTGACTTCTTTTTAATCGCGTTGCTAGGTTTCATGTTGATTGTTCTAGTAATCTCGTTATTCAGTGCAGTAATCACAGCTGGTAATCTTTTAACCCATTCACGGGATCTTTTTTCTTGGATGAATTCTTTTGCGTATTGATATCCAAATAACCGTTCAGCAAGAGTTTTATTAAACCGTTCTACAATTGCCTGATCGCGATGTAGCGCAGTATGCCCCCGTCTGATAGTGACATTGTGATATTTCATTGTAGATAACACTGCACCCTGAAATTCCTTGCCAGGATCAACTTGTAATAGATTTGGCCAGTGCAGAGGGCTCCTTCGATAAATCCTTTCAAATGCAGAAGCCACTTCAGTGGCTGATTTTGTTTTTAACGGTTCTGCTTCTTTGTATCGACTCGCAACATCAACTACAGTTAACGCGTATTTGTAACCACCATCATGCGGCAGAAATAGTATATCAGCCTGATGAACTTCATTAGGAAAGGTCACATCAAAATGCGAGAAATTAATTTGTTTAGGCGGTGGTAGATAAATCTGCCATAGTGCCTGTTTAGATAACCAATCCGCCGCAGTGTTTTTTTTTCACTTTTGCAGCGCTAGCGAGTTTATGGATTGCTGATGTACCCCTCCAGTATCCTCTTGGGGAATAATAAATAGATTCCAGGTTGTTATTAATTACCAGCACCTAACATCAATTTGCTTTTCAAAGCCGATTTTATCAAAAAGGAAGCCAATTTTTCTTTGAAGGATTTATCAGGAATAGCATTTAACGCATGAATTAATTTCACATCTGCTAGATGCCTGTGTTGCAAATTGCTGCTTTTATAAGCAACATCATGAAGGTGACAGGCCTTATCAATGGCGTTTATTGGTTCTTCACCGGGTCGGGGCTGATTTTGATCATTGAGTCTGATATCAAGTCTTGTTCCCGGTCCACAATAACTATACCCTGGAAGGTGTTTTTCTCCGGGGTATTTTGCCCATGGGGTTCCAGGGAGTTTAGTTAGCTTGGCTGCGATATCACCTCCTCGTTTTTTTTTAAAGGTTCCTTGGGTTTAGAAACAAATCTAAATTTCTTTGTACTACATTGTACGCATTTACCAGAAAGCGCTGATCGGTTATTTTTTGTTGTAATCGTTGTCAAGTCATCTGTGCCAGTACGTTTTTTACACTTCACACAATATAGATCCATAATTTATATATAACATCATGAATGTAATTGATTATTCAGCTACCCGACGACGGGAAATTATTAAACACCATGAAATGTTGCCGAATTCAATTAGAATGATTATAATCGGACCATCTAAAAGTGGAAAGACACAACTGCTACTTAATTTGATAACAAGATGGATGAAATGGGACAAATTGTATTTAATAGCCCCGAGTGTAGACGATCAGCGATGCTATGAAGTGCTCAAGGATTTTAACGAGAAAGCAAAAGAATTTGAAATCGATGATGATATTATTGAATTTATTACTGATATTGATGAAGCCCCTTCCGTGGAAGCCATCGATGGAAGTATTAACAATTTAGTCGTGTATGACGATATCATGTTAGATAATCAAAAGAATCCTGCTAGAATATTTTCCCAAGGCAGGCATAAAAACACGGACGTGATATATGTCACTCAACGGTACACACAAATACCAAAAGTGATTCGCGATAATTGCAATCTGCTGTGTGTATTTAACGGAGTTGATACTCATACACTACGAAATATTTGGCAAACTTGGTGCTGCGGTGATATGAATCATAATCAATTTCGAAATTTATTTAGTCATGCTCAGTCAAAACCACACGGATTTGTGACAATAAATTTAGCAGACCCTCGGACACGATATCGCATCGGATTGGATAAAATATTCGGTTGAAAAGTTTTTACTCATTTCAGGATTTCATTGATTTTTTGCCTGATTTCATTGATTTTTTTTAGCCTGATTTCATTGATTTTTTGCCTGATTTCATTGATTTAAGCCTTAATCCATTGAAAGCTTGTTCAAAAATGTTGCATGATTCGCCCCCTCTGCTGCTCAATGGCTTGTTATTTCTTAATTTGATGTCTATTTTATTAAATTAATTACATGTGGACAGTGGCAATTTTTCTCACCATGTGCCAAATGCTAATCAATGCAATGTTGCCCTTATTACAGCGAATCTCCCACAAGAATCAGAAGTCTTTTTATTATTCTGTACTATTCATACTTTTTACAAGATTTATGATCCATTTCCTTCTGAAAATGTAACATGCAGACATTTTGCATCACAGAATTAAGTGCAGTTGAAGATGTCCAAGGTACTAATGTATAACTGGCCTGGTCCCCTGTTAATCTAACATCAAAGCCAGATCTGAATAAAACATGATCAAGCCAATATCTGGATTTTACAGCAAACAACTGCATTTTCATAATTTGTACTTTAATTCCACAAGTACATATTTTAAGCCATTTCTGTAAATGTTTTGATATATTCCATACTAAAATTCTCATTTCATGCAATAAATTTCTTTGACCTTGGTGGCAAAGACATTGAAAGGATGTGATGCCAAATGGTAATTTAAACCAGTGTTGGTGGTACATGTACTAAGAAAAATTCCAGTTCGGCCCCGGTTTGTTTCAAAAGCAAATGTAAAACTACTCTGATACATATAGATTCAAATCTGCGAAAATGCTTGCTACTGCGCCAACTATACCAATCAGCTATTGTTCTTATTCACGAAGTCAAAGTTTTTCCCCACTCCAATAGTTAACGTATGCACAATCAAAGTAGGGCAACTTTTATGTGATTGTCAATAACATAGTGTATGTTCAAACAAATTTGCAAAGGTTTTACATCTGTACACCCTCACTGAATTAATTAATTAAAAATCATGAGTGAAAAAACTGAAAAGTAGATAAGAGCATAGAAAGCATCAGAGACAACCAGGACAGAGGACAATATTTGTTGGTCATAGGAAATATTATCCAGTGGGTCCCAATGAATCATAAATTGAAACAACAGTAGACCCCTTGACCATACTGGTCCCCCGGAATTTGTCCTACCCTGTCCACAGTCCAGAATGGGACTTAAAAAGTTGGATGATCAATTTCCGAAAGAAAAGGGGTGGGTGGATGATTTTCCTATGCGACCAGAATTACAATTTGTACAAATCTATGTATATTTCGATGACTCTTCAAGACTATATACTCGCGAAACAACAAAGACTTACAAAATTTCATTAATTTCATATTGGACACAAAAAACCTACAATTCCATGCAAGAACACAGGGTATGGTCCAAAGTGACTCTTTATGCTCTGTTCATTTTTCAAAAGCATAGTTGAGTTATACCCTTCCTGCATGCACATAAGCACTTAAAAAGTTAGTGAACTAAAGGATATAACGCTATGGGTCAACAGAAAAGGACATTATACTTACCATCTGCACAAGTACATTAATTAGTAGAATGCGGACGAATAGCCACTTTGAATTACAAAGCGGATGCTCCAGCACCACTCGTGTCTACAGCGAGTTGTTTCTCTGTCACTGATCACCTTTGCATAAAACGTTTCAGAACAAACTAGGGTCTCCACCCCCACCCCATAATCTGCGTAGAGTTCTTACATTGCAAGACTACTTAACTACATATGCCTGGTACGTGCTGACGCAGCTTAAATACAAATTATACTTTCTACTTTCATGTTTTTTTGCATAAGCAAAATCACTTATCTAATATAAAATGGACATATTGCTTGCCAATTTTCGGTTTCTCAACTTGCCTTTCACCCTACATAGCAGACTAATAGACACTTAGACAAAAACATTTCCTGAATTTCATAGCAACTCACCAATATTCTTTTAAATAGGGCATTTTCTTTTGGTGGCAAGGGGTTATTTGTTGGCATTTCTGATGTAAAATAGCGTTGCTATAGGCCTCTGGAGAGAGGCTGTTTCCCCTTTCACCGCGTGGTCCAAAATTCCAATATGGCGAAACATACTCTCGCTAAAATCTCGAGAGAACGAGAACTAAGTAGCCAGATAAACTGCCAAAACTGTGAATGATTTTATGATAAAGTAGAAGTTATATTAAAAGGTTGTATATGTTTAAGGAAACAATTGAACATATTTATTTAATTTTTATTTTTTGATCGTCCCGTGAGCCTTGTACAGCAAGTGCGACGAAAACAAAAATGGCTGCGTGCTGGATTGCTATTAGCAGATGATGAAAATGAGATCACTTGAGTTTGCCACTTTCATTTCATGCATTAATAGAAAACTAAACTTCCATCACGCAAAGCATGTTGATAATTTAACATGTATATGGTAAGCAAGATGTCAGATTCAAACAATACAGATTTACATGAAGAACCCGAATCGTCAGTGACAGTCGTAGAGAAACAAGCACAAAGAAGGATCTTTAAAATAATAGTGATTGGCGATTCAAACGTTGGAAAGACATGCCTAACGTATAGATTTTGCAGTAGCAAGTTTCCAGATAAAACGGAGGCGACGATTGGCGTTGACTTTAGGGAGAAAACTGTCAACGTGGAAGGAGAACAAATAAAGGTAGTTAGCATACGTCATCAGACGTTGACCGTGATGATTGTGATGTCTGGTCACGATCTTAGTCTTGTTACCCAGTATCCTCTGGCTCCATAGCTCTATTCCAAAAGCTTCATTAGGGAAATTGGAGGCCCATTTTCAGGAATATCTCGCATATTTGGCAGCTACCTAACAATTAGTATGATCTGTAAGACCGTGATGCTGACATTTTTGTTTAGGGCTTTTACGTCTTACTACCAATATAAATCCGCTGTATAATGTGTTCTGTTTAACATCAAAACGACAGTCAAATTTTCAGCAATATCTCACACATATGACATCCCATATTGGTGATTTTCTACAAATTAAAGTTCTGTTTTGGTCAGACTTTAATGTCTTTTTTCCTACTAAATTGCCCTTAGTAGTATGTTAACGGGCAAATTTACCTATATTCAAGTTCCTTTCGCCTACAATTTAGGCTGGGATATGATGGAAGACAGGAAAATCAAAATTGGTTAAAAGAGGGTAAGAATCTTCAACGAAACGAAGCTATCTAACCTCTTTCTTCAATATTTTTATTTGTTTCGTTATTGAAGTATACTTAAAGTGTACCTGATTTCGACCTTCATGGCTTCCATTGCATTCCAGCCATTTGAAATGTAAGGCAATGAAACTTTAAATCAGGTCCGTTTCTTTTGTACGAATTTGAATTTATTACAGAAAATACATCAGAGAGTGTCTGACCAAAACATTAAGACTCTGCTTTGTAGAAAAGCATCATTATTGGCTGCCAGTTGTGTATGATATTCCTCAACAATCTGACTTTCCTTACGATGTTAGTTGACATCAAAACAATGTTATTTAGATAGCAGGTCCCAGATACCCTAAACATAAATGTCAGCATTGAGATCTTTCATGTAGGACTAATTAACAATATGGTATTCAGCTAGCCCTTCAATTTAAGATGTAGCACATGTTTTTGTTTTGGTGCTATGTTTTACTGTCTAAATAACGGTCTTATTTAGCATGTTCCCAAGTAGTCAACTAATAGTTGACATAGGTAACATTTTCCGGAATATCTAACACATTTGGCAACCCATGTCAACACTCTTTCACAAATTGTAATATATAGTCTAAATATATAACTGTTTCTTTGTATCCAATACTGATTTAAAAGAAAGAAAAGCATACATGAGATAAAAGAAATGCACAGAACTTAGTTCATACATTGAATGGTAATTTCAAACCAGATTAAAACAAGGAGACCATGGACACAGTTATAATCTATGCATTTCTTACTAGACAAAAGTTTTCAGTGTCAAAGATGACCTTGCTCAATGGGCATTTACAGTTCTTGAACAAGTTTATTTTCAGCGAAGGACTGGATGGATGACTTTTTATGTATGTACAAAGATAGTATTGTCTACTTTGCATGCTTCCTATTCATGCAATGTAGAATCATGCAAAGGAATATAATTACAGCTACATATTTGCATTCCACGTCATATAAATTTGCATTTCATGGTGGCTTAACAAGCGGTGTAATTTCTATGTCCATGTGTGCAAAGGGGTATAACTCTCAATCTTAACCCTTAAAGTACTAGTCACGACTTAAGTCATCTTCTAGATAATCAACAGCGTACACATCCTATTACTTAAACTAGCCATGACTGCTTGTAACACTTATTTGATTGGTTTATAAAAGCCTGACTTGAAGATGCATTTCATTGTGCTTTACTATCCATTTAGCGAAGTTTTACAAATACTAGCATATAGTACCTGGAAAGAATTTAAATTAAATGGCTGACACTGAATACGATTTATTGCAACAACTACTGTCTTCTGATAGTGATGATGATAATGATTTTGAAGAATTTGAGAAGGATGAAAATATTGAAGCTTGCGAACTGTTGATGGAAATATCCATGAGTGATTTGAGCCTGGAATTGATGTGGAACTGGAGTCTGATATATCTGCTCACTTGACATGAAAAGTAGAGCTGTACCGATGTAACTTTTTGCCGATTATGTCGATAGAGCGTATGGCCGATTATTAAAATTGTCGATACTGATTATGAGACAGATTATTTCATTATTACAGTATATATACTCCCATATAAGCTTAATAAGTTATGAAAAAATAAAGGCCTTGTAGAAGGGGGGGGAGGTAGGCTTATTCACGGGCGAATGTCGAAACTTTACCATTTTTAAGTTTTAAGTATTTTTTTTTTACTACTGTAACGGCCATAAATCTTGGAACATGAAACTATAATTTTTTCCGTATCTTAAGACATAAGCATGTTAACTTTCGGTGACCTGACAATTATTAAACTGTTATAAAATACTATGATTGATTTTATTATTATTTTGCATGTGCATGTTTTCTGATTTCTCCAACAGGAAATTAAATAAAGGTAAATACAGTCTTCATAATTCGTGGGCCGGGGAGACCATGTACTATAAATAATGTATAGTACTTACATAGTGCAAAATATGCATAGCGTCACTTAAATCCATATTTATTCCCAAACATATTGGATGCAGATTTTGCTGTATTCGTTTCGACCAAATTGCATTCTTCTAAATAACATTTCAGATAGTCCTTAATAGCTGTTTCATTTATAATGAATCACCTCTCACGAGCTACTCATTTTCAGTGATAAAAGCGATCCTATAAATTGAGGCAATATGTTTTAAAAGGTACACACGTTTGATTGTACAAGGCACATAACCATCATAATTTACATGCTCACGAAGAGGGGTAATAATAAAAGCTAAAATTCTCATATAGATCGACTAAGATCAAGATCAATCAATTTTAGTTTTGTCTTTTGGCTGAACAAACATCATAACTTTCCACAGCTTGATGTTTCGGCATCTCCTTTGATGATAGTCAGTGAATTTCTGTATAGTTTTGCGACAGCAGTACAGGCCAGTTAATCATTACAATGCCTGAAACTGGCTTGTGACAAGAGGAATTTTGAACACTAACTATACCAGTGCATTGATGCACTATACCAGTACATTGATGTACTATACCAGTACATTGATGCACTATACCAGTACATTGATGCAGAGGCGTAGCTAGAGTGCTTGGAGCCCGGGGAGAAGATTCATTTTTACGTTCCTGGGTTCTTCCTCCACCAATAATACTGGCCGCCATGTATAGCCTATCATGTGCTGAAAAATGGTGTTAAACTCTTTCAACAACAGCATTTAACGATGGTAATTAACATTGGTAAATATGGTCTAAAAATGCCAGTTGTTAACTCGTGTATGTTTCTTTCATGGGAATGGCGCTGTAGCATTGGAGTTAAGCATTCGTAGTGGTCATTCTTGGGATTTAAATTAATGGTGGATGATTTTATTGTTATGGCTTATGTTTTTGTTCTGGCTTTTTTTTTTTTTTGCATTGTTGCATAGGTTAAAAAAAAACATTAAATTACGTGAATAATGTTTAAACTTAACATTCTATTTAGTGAAGATGCGAATTCATTATAGAAAAGTAATTATTTCGTCACAACAATAATTCACATGTGATGCAGCAGAACATGGAGGACTTTTCTTGTGTAGAAGAAAACGAAAATCGAGGGCATAATGTAATAGTTTGGAGTTCTCAGCAAAAATCAGCAGTAGTTTACAGCAAGTGTGTTAAAACAGTAGTTACTTTTAAGAATATATTGTCTTTCAATTAATCCCCAAATCAAATGTTTATTCCTTAGTTTTCACTATTTAATTCTGTTTTAAAATCAAGCCATGTCAAGATGAATGTTATAATTGAAATTATATTTTGGAAATTTATTTCCATCGGCACCGATTATTTCTGCTGATACCGATTATACCGATTGTTCTAATAATCGGCCCAATTATGAGTACGGGCAATTAATCGGTACAGCTCTAATGAAAAGATGACATGCCTGTCAACACACACACACACCCCATTCACTGGTAATTCAAAATTAAATATCAAGATGGTGAATACTGAACCAATGGACTATTTAAGACCTTTTTTTTTATGACAAATTATTGCATCTGATAGTAGATCAAACAAATCGTTATGCAGATCAGAGTTCATGGGGCAAAATGAATGAGAACAGTTGCATGAAGAAATGGCTGCCTCATACACCTGAGCATCTAAAACTCTTTCGCATTGATTGTAGCAATCGGTTTGGTACGTAAATCTGATTTTGATTCCTACTGGGATGCTGCTGATGTGATATCAACCCCATACTTCTGATGTGATATCAACCCCATACTTCTGCAAAAATCAGTATGGAATAGATTTCTAGCTATTCTAAGCAATTTTCACTTGACAGACAACAAGAACAATCAAGGTGACCCTTTACACAAGATCCTTCCAATGAATGGGAAAAAAATTAAACATTTGCTCAGGTTTATTCACCAGATATGAACTTCAGTTTTGATATTAGAATAAATAAAAGTTTAAAAAATTTCATGAACATTTATTGCTGACTCAGGGTGTCTGAACTTACCTCTGACATTCATGGAGTGGATGTTTACAAAGCTGTTACTTTTTGTTTACCTGTGATTTTCACAAGTTAAATATCTGTGATTTTCACAAATTCAATTTAACATTGTAACAGGCATTACATGTACATGGTTGAACTACTAAAGAATATAATATAAAGATATATTTGAACATTACCTTTAAAAAAATAAAATAGAAATGAAATACAATTGTAACAACATTTTACAGTACCTCTATTTGCACCTGTACGTGCAAATATGTCAAACTTGCACGTGTCTTGATGCTAATCTTAGACTTCCACCATCATTTTTCATATAGGGTTTGAGTATCGTCTATATTTAATGCAATACATGCAATTTAAAAACTGCAGTTTTCTTTTTTTTTTTCCTCTTAAACAATTCAGCACTGAGGGATCTTGTACTGCTAAACAATGTAACACTTGAAGTGCTATGGTAATTGATGATTATATAGCAATTATGGATATATGATGAACTGCGTCACTCGGAGGAAAACTCATTTGAAATGTGCAGAAAGTGTTAGCATTATGGCGAGTCTGGTCACTTTAAGGTTAGAATTTATAAATTGGTGACTTTTTTATCGGATGAAAGAGTTTCATTATTGAAGTCAGTACAACTCGGAGGGTACAAACAAATGGGAATTTATGCAAAAACTATAATTGATTTTACTTGGATGTCTTTATCCTGAGATGGCATCAAAATCTGACAGTTTTGCAAATGGATGCATTTTCTGTTCAGCTGGTTGAAATGTGGTGGATGCTTGTAATGAAAAAATATGATTACCATATTTACCTTTTAGTTTGGGACACCATATTTGTTGGGACACCATAAAAAAAGTTTTGAAGTAATTTTTTGTTTGCATTGTGTGTTCAGGAAAACATTGTGTTTTTCACGTTGTAAGTTGTGGGAAACATTTTAAAACAATTAAAAATTACATGTCAGAAAATGCACCCCAACATAAAGTATATTTTAAAAATATAAAACTGCACCGCTTTATCTACAAATGGCTTCATGTAAGTCATTTGACTGATCAAGGTAGAAAACAGTGAGACAAAATCCAAACTTCTGAGTTTATTCAAGGCAATGATCAGTTTTCAGTACATGTAGTGATGTACTTTTTAAAAATACATGTAATTATAGTGTTTAAATACACGACAATAATATTGGTTATATAATGTGACTAAAGCCAATTCCCTTGCCAGAAGCATTTGAACCATTTTATATTTGTTAAAAATCTTGTTGATGGTTTCGTATCATCAGAAGTAATCTGATTATATATGACAAGGCATTTATTGTTGACTCTGTCAGTGCTTTCATCAGTCACAAATTACCAATTTTGTAGGTCACCTATAAGACTATCCTCAAACATGTTTAATAGGTTCTCCAGTAACTTTGAACAGGTAGTAGCAGAGTCATACTGATTGACAGAATTCTTCAGAATGCCAATGGCATCAATTGTATTTTTAAAAAAAGGGATGTCTTCTACACTCAGCCAGTCTACACACTTAAGTATCACTTTGACTCATTTGTAAAACTGCATTAGCATCTGCCTGGTGTAGTGGATCTTTAATCAGCAGTTCGTGTTCTGGTAGTCCAGCATGTCTTGCCAGTGTACTAAGTTTTTTTTCTTATTCACATTAGATCATGGAGTTTTTCTTAAGCTTCTGTACATATCTGGCAAAACATAAAAGCATCTTCTCTATCACATTCTTCATGCGACTTAATGTCGTTTTTGAAAATGTAGGCTGTTGTGTTTTCAACTTTTGCTGAACAAATTATGTTTTATGTTACGAGTATCTATTACCTCATCTTTGTATGGTGAAGGTTCCACTGCTTCAATAATAATACTATTATTGTACGTCTGTCATAAACGTGGTCCAAAAGATTGTTTTGATTGTTTCTGATCAATTTTAATTTTTTTTGCCATGGATGCCATTATTAGTTGAACGCTGACTGTATCTAGGAAAAATGCAAGGCACAATTGAGCGAGTGGAAATTGTTGCTTCTTTGTGTGACAAAGGTGTGCATTAAAAACATATTTTCATGTGAGAATCACTTTAAATCAAGGTTGTTTTTTTCTGCCTCTTTCTTGGGTGGGATCATTATATGGTTCTAACATCCTGTTGTTACAAATGATGTGACAGTTACAGGTCACATAAGGTCAGCTCCAGGCTCCACACTCAGTTGCAATCCAATGTATTATGATAATATGAGCATAAGAAGCTGATGTGAGCATGCATTCCCTGTTTGGGAGAGTTGTAATTTAGCTATTAAAGTAGTTAAACCAAACCCTAATTTTGTGTAAATCAGCAACACATAATACAGTGGGACCCTGCTATAACACGGTAGTTGGGAGCCATAGAATCCGACCAGGCTAACCGAACCGTATTATAAGCAACCATGTACAATACCAACACATTTTTGGATTTAATTGAGGGGGGGGGGGTTTACATAAAGACGGGTGCGAAAATGCATGGCACAATTACCATTTTTGATCAATATATATTAAATGAGAAAAACATTTGCTGTGGTAACAGAAATTGCAGATATAATATATTACTTTATTCAGAGAACCATGCATTGATACATACACGTGTCTAATTTATGTATACATGTATAATCTATTGCATGAAAAGAGTATCAACACCGTGTACTCACCAGCAAATTTTGTAACATACATTGAATCCATAATACAAATATTTCCATCGAAAATATCCACACACTGATGTAAAATATTCAATAATTTTGTCACATATCATTATGTGACTGAATTCAATGAAAAGAAAGAAAAAAAAAATTACGTAACGGGTGTACGTAATGAATGATGAAATAGTACATGTCCATAGATTAAATAATGGAAGCTACAGTGTATTCTTATATTAACTACATGTACATCTCAGGATCTCTCTGTCTCTGAATTCAGTCATTGTAAATTTCAGCACATTTTCCCACCCAAGCTGCTAGTCAAAGTCCTTTGAACTTGCCGCCCAGTTATTGCGTCATGTTCTTTTGATGTACTCTAATAAATACAGCAGGCAGAACTGGCTTAACCACTGAATTATGCCACTGTTTAGCTCGGCAGTTCACTTTGATGATAAACAATGTACTTAAATTAATTGATTTATACATTCTGGTGAGAATCTTTTATCAACCGCCGCATTGGCTGTTGCTTAGTTGTGTATGAAATTAAGAGAACATATATCGGAAATTATTTTGAGACACGATGGCTTCATTACTCAGGAATCAGTAATTATAATATTGACACTTATGAGCTGTAATTTTTCAACAATAAACAAAGATCAAAGTTCTCAGTAAGCCCAGCAATTGGTTCGTATTTCCGACGTTTATTTTGGCACAAAACTAGAAGAAATTTGATTATTCATTTTCTACACGTTCCTTTTCGCACTGTTTAGATGAATATGAGAATGATAATTAAACTCTTAATTTTTTTTCATACTTAATTTTTTTTTTTTTTTTTTTTTTTTTTGCTCTTTGAGAAAAATACCTGTAATAAATTACCCGAAATTTCGGGAGCCATGCCACGACCGGGTTATATCCGAATTCGGGTTATAGCGGGGCGGGTTATAGCGGGGTCCCACTGTATTGGGATTTGTCAATTTAAGCACATGTACTATCAAAGATTTTTAGACCAAACCTTTTTTTTTTGTTGATCAGTAAAACATAACAATAGATTGCATCAATTTAAGTAATGGCGATTCTTTTTGTGTGTCAGATCGGAAAAGTCTGCGTATGTGATGCATGACACATTGGTAAATAAACACTGAACTGTGTACTTGAAATAAAACTATTCCACTGCAGCATCTCATAACCCTTGCCCTTCTTGTGCACACATACTCCATCGTTTCAGTGCATAAATACATGCCATGAATTATCATTATTTTCTTCAGGTTTTGGTGGGATTACAGTGCAGTCAATGTATCAATTATTATGTCCTTTTCTAAATTGTCAGACCAAAAATCTGAGAAATTTAGATCAGTTTCATTTGAAGTACATGTATATTGAAATATACATTTATTTCATCATTAGTGTTGAACAGGAATTATTGAGTCATTTTTACAGTATTTTATTTGCATCTGTTCAGTCATGTCTATTGTTGAAGTGCTATAAATTGAATACAGATTCGTAATATAGATGACGTTGACAAGAAGTACTTAAAATTTGTGTAAAGCTGGAGTTGCTTCCATTTTAAGTTCAGACAAACAGCAGTGAACTGAAGCTTTATGACAGTACCTGGAATTACACATTAAACTGTTGGAGCCAAGCCTTTCACTGTTTCTTCAGACACCAATTTCAAATGTCACCATACAGTTTTATTCAACACGTTGTTGCAGCGACTGAGCACTACATGATATCAGTTGTATTATCAGAAGTGGCAGTTATATAGCATGTACCTCTAACTATAGATGTTTTAAAAGAAAATGATCAAAATAAGGGAAAATAAAACATTCTTATATTTAGTAAAACTTGCAAGTTATTTTCAAATGCATCACTGCAGATTTTGAAAAACACCAGGTTAGCCAGAAGCAAAATCATGAAGTTGTGTTTTAGCTGATCCAGCACCTGTCGCTGTGTTTTCAGCTGACCCAACACACTGATGTTAGTGTGTGTTTGAGCTGCCCCAACACACTGATGTTACTGTGTATATATGCAGCTATATTGTATATAAGGTCAGCACCATTTTAATTTAAGAGGTTCTAACACCAGCCAGCGCATACCAAAGACTCTTTTTAAAAATGGTACAAACAGCTGCCTTGCAAGGCACTCAGCATTAAGAGGTTAGTATTAGGACTGGTTGGCCTGGTGTTAGGATAATGTGACTGGGTGGGACATGATTCTAAATATCTGCAGCATGATGCCCCAGTGCTAGTTGTCACTATAAATGCCACAATGCAGACATCATGGTAATATGACTGTTTTTTTTAAAAAGCTATGAAAAAAAATCCAAACCACACACACTTTTAAGGAGAATTATTGATGATTTTTCAATTTGTTGACTTGTCAGCCATATAGCCATATTTGAGGTCAGATTGGCACCATTTTCATTAAAGACTAACGAGATCTAATGATTAGTCGTCTGGTGAAAACCCCATGTTTATATGACTTTCCATTTTGATAGAGTATTGATGACTGCCTTAGTAGCCATACTAGATGTCAGATTGGTAATATTTTCATTTTATAAACACATACTTCTATTGAAAACCAAATGTTGATATGATTTTTGATCTAGGAGGAGTGACAAGGTTTTCAAGATGGCTGCTATGGTGGCCAGATTGAATGTTGTACCAAGTTTAATTAAGTATATATCATAAGAAATGTATTTGTGAAAACCCAATGTATATGACCATATCGGTGGACTAGTGGTTAGAGTGTCTGCATTGGATGTGGGAGGTCGTGGGTTAAAAACCCAGCTAAGTCATATCAAACACTTAAAAAATGGTACTAACAGCTGCCTCGCTTGGCACTCAGCAATAGTAGATTAGTGTTAGGTCTGGTCGGCTTGTTGTCAAGATAATGTGACTGGGTGAGACATCATGCTACATGTCTGCAGCATTATGCCCCAGTGCTAGACATCACTATAAAGTGCCACACTGCAGATATTGTAGCGATATGACTGAAAAATTGTTAAAGCTATGTTAAAAATCCATATTACACACCCACACAACCAATGTCTGTCTGACCATCCTAATAGGTGAAGTACTAATAAGTTATTGAGGCTGACTGCTGTGGTATATCCAGGTGACACCATTGCTTTTCAGACCAACTAGACATAAGAATGATGGAAACCTAATGCCAAACTGATTTTCAGACCAGCTAGATGTATATGAATGATGAAACCTAATGACAAAATTATTTTCAGACCAACTGGACATAAGAATGATGGAAACCTAATGCCAACATGATTTTCGATTCAGAAGGCTTAGCGACCATTTTCATGTACACCTTGGGAAGGATGTGTGTCAAGTTTCATTTCAATCCTCCAAATAGTTTAGGACAAGTATTTATAACAAACTCTGTTGATAGATGGACAGATGGTAGGCAACATACCATCCCATAAGCTCATCTTGTCTATCTCTGTAAGTGCTGAATATCATTTTCACACAATGACTCTGCATCACAGACCATGCTCAAACGTTGTTGATGGCATGGGGTCAGTATAATGAAGAACGACATCATTTTCAGTGTCAAAAAGACAAAGTCGCTGACAGAAAGAAGAAAATTTATTTATCTGCAAAAATCACAGTTATGGGCAAAGTTCTGGATTGCTGACAGAAGAAAATTAATTTATATTAAAAAATTTCAGTTATCAGCTGAGAGGGATATAATATGCCGTCCACTGTACTCTTGCTGATTTTTCTGTAAGGAAAAAAATACAAATCTAGACAGAAAGGATTAATTTTAGTAATCCAGATCTGCTTCTGAGCTAATTATTTATTGGACAATTTTCACATTATTTTGAGATCTTCCCATATTTGATTTGGGCAAAATTGAAGTCCATCCAAGATTTATATTTTTCTTGTTGAAATCCTATAAATACTTAGTAAGGGACATAACTGATTCTTTGCAATTTTCACTGTACTTGTAAGGCTTTTGCATTTATCTTTGTAAATGTCTGCTTGACACAAATATAACTTACTATATTTTTTTTTATTTTATAGCTGCAGCTTTGGGACACTGCTGGTCAGGAGAGATTTCGCAAGAGCATGGTTCAGCATTACTACCGTAATGTACATGCCATTGTCTTTGTTTATGATGTTACCAAAATGAGTTCCTTTGAAAACATGCCAGGTTGGATTGGTGAATGTGATCAACATAACCTGAACAGGGATATTCCTCGCATTCTCGTTGGCAACAAATGTGACGAGAAAGAAAAGATAGCTGTCAACACAAACCTTGCTCAGAAGTTTGCAGATTCATACAACATGCCTTTGTTTGAAACGTCAGCCAAAGATGATGCAAAGGCCAATCATGTGGATGCTATATTTATGACTTTGGCCCATAAACTGAAAAATGCTAAGCCCATGATGCCACCTTATCTGACAGTGCAATTAGGTGACAATCCACAAAGGAGGGGACTTGAAAGAGCAAGCACTGAAGAACGAAATGACTCATGTTCATGCTGATAAAACAGTTATTAATTATTTACGATATTCTTTCTTTGTTAAAGAGATGTTTTGCATTCATAAAGTTTAATTGTTTCCCAATGCAGATGTGGATTCTGGTATTGTTTAGAAGGATCGCCATTGATTTTACTGACAAATGATATTTTATTTTTCTGATCGGAATTTTTTTTTTCTTCACAGCTAACTTCACTGTCTTTATCTACAGTTCTTCCACATTATATTGTATATCATTTATTGTCATTATAATACCATTCAGTCTATAGTGTAGTAGCTCTGTGGCATCAAAAATAGTGATCATAAGAAAATTGCTGGATGCAGTTAATGTTTTCCAGATCGTTATTGTTCTATCAAAATGCAGAATTGGCAGCCTATACAGAGGTGAAACTTTTCCATAAAGTGGTGGGTTTGTGCCGATTTAGATGGCAATCTGTTTTAAGTTTTAAGAAAATTTGAAAGAAAGAGTAGGGTGTTGATGAGATTAACGAATAATTTCTCTAATATCACTAGAAGAAAAAGCAGTCAAATCGGTATTAGCAAAAGCTATTCTACCAAACTTAAACATAACTAGGTCACCAGTTAAGTTTATTTAACAAGGGTAACAAGATGAAAATAGTTGATGTTTTGTGAACCACAGGGAGAAAAAAGTTATTTTCATTTATTTCCAGAGAATTTAAATTATGACAGGATGTGTTATATGTTCTCATTAGTCTAACACCTGCTTTATTTAAAGTAAACAATTTTATTGCTTTATTATAATGGCATATGGCAGAAAGGCAAAACCTTCACAAGTAATTTTGTCCACACATTCAGTGGTATTTATGACATTACACCATTATTTTTATATGTAAACACCAAGGAATATTGTTTAATCTTTTTTTCTTTGATATGATTTGCCCATTGAGAACTGCTTGTTAAAATAACTGTTAGTACCAAGTGTACCAAGTTCATATATCAGTATATTTCACTTGCTACCTTCAAGCCATGCGCTTTTGGTATGGGGCTGTTTGTATATGAGTTGCATTTAGAACTTTATATGATGCACTAAAACCATAAAATGTAAATTTGCTATAATGGAAAGTGTTAATTTTTTAGTTCATTATAATGTTTCCTTATTTAATTAATTTCTGCAAGTCCACCACAGATGCAGAGATCATGGGTTCGAATCCAGGCCAAGTCGTACCAAAGACTTATAAAAATGGTACTAACAGATGCTTTGCTAGGTGCTAAGAATTTGGAGGTTAGTGTTCGGGCTGGTTGGTCTGGTGTCAGAACAATGTGACTGGGTGAGATGTGATGCTACATCATGTCTGTGGCATGATGCCCTAGTGCTAGATGTCACTATAACCTGCCACACTGTAGACAATGTAGCAGCATGACTGAAAAACTCTTAAAGATACATTAAAAATCCAGATCACACACACAGACAAAAATGTATGCTGAGTAATGTAAAAAAAAACAACATTAGCAGACATTTATTATGACTCTGATTTTCAGACTTTGCTCCATCCTCTATGTTCAAAGACACATTTGGACCAATCAAATATTTAATTCAAGCACTGTGCCTTCTAATCCCTGATGCTATAGAGTAATCTCTTTTGAAAGTCAGAGTGTTTAACTTGTTTAAAAATTGGTTTAATTGTTTTTTCATGTCTAAGAGTTGAAGCAATATTCAGAAATCACCAAAAACAATTATAGGTTGTTGTGCATTTTCATGATCTACTCGTGGAATGTCCAAAACCCAAAGAAAGGTGTTATTATGCAGAAAAGTTTGGGTTGAAAATTCCTTCGTCACTAATTATGACCATTAATTGATTGTTGAATTAGGCTTAAAAATTATTGAAATTCGCACAGGTTGAAGAAATGTTTATGTTTGTGAATGAATCTTTTTAGTATGAAACTGTTGTTGAGATCACATTAGTTTTCTGCAAGAGAAGGTTTGTGTGGCCAGTTTGTGGCAGGTTGTATATAGCTAAATATTTCCAAATTAAAATTGTTCGAAGATTTTGTTTTTGTTTTCTTAATTTAAGTTGCAGCTGTCATTTGTGGCAGTCTCTTCAAGAGGTTATATAACTGGGATACATCTAAGTAAAAGTGAAGTCATATGGATGATGTCATAATATAATGATTACATCGTTTTGTGTTGCACATTAAATATTGATATCCGTAATGATCTACTTGGAATTAGATCTGATTGACACCGATACAAGGTGATTTTTGTCTTTGATTCTCAACTAGAGTCAAATTATTATTAAGGCTTTCTAAATTTAGGATTTTCATCATGGTTATTGAGTTTATTCACAGAGAATTATGATACACAAGTACAAAAGAAAATATTTCACATTTTATGGAGACAGTTCCATTGGTTTAATATTTATTTAAGTCATTAATACAAAACACCTTTAAGTTCGATTCATTTTTAAATGACCGATGATACATGCTCTGTTTAGTTTCTCTGACTCATTTTTATAAATCCTATATACATGATGCTTCTTATTCTTTGGCCAGAAGCCTGTCGAAAGGGGCCATAAGCCTATTAAAAGGGGCCATAAGTCTGTTAAAATTGGCCAAATAGTTATCAGGTGGTCCATGTTATGAAATGTGTGGTGGTAAGTTCAAGTGCTAAAGGGGCTGGGAGAAGAGGGGCATTTCAACAAATGCAAGATAAGTATATAATATCATATGACAGCCAACCATTTGTCTCCTTCACCCACACAGCTGTCATATTATTTTTGGAATGTAACTGACCTTGTAGTTTGTTTCATAAATATGGAAATGTAAGCTAGTTACAGAAGTGTTGGCTTAAAAGTAGGTCAGATTTTTATTAATATGCACTGCTATACCTATTTTACAGTTGTAACTTTCAAAATGAAGGGTATGAAGAATTTTTTTCTTCTTCTGATTATTAATTTTGTCACCCCGTATGGCTAAGCGGTCCAAAGACACTCAGCTTTACAGTTCACCAACATCTCACCTCAGTCCACAATGAGTTTGGCTCTGGCTTGACCAACATGGGTATGTGGGAAAGCTTTCCAGTAGCTTCCCATGTGTCCATGCTTCAATGTTTGCCAGGATTCTTCCTCTGACAAATAGGCAGTGTATAGTCTTTTATGTGCTGAAAATGTTGATGAGCCCACAACAACAACAACAACAACAATATTTAAATATTTCACATTCAAGAACAAATATTTACATATACAATCTCTCCATTATTCTCACATACCATATAGTGTTCATTTTGTTATATCTGCACTTGACACAGTAAATTTAGTTAATATGTACTTAACACAGAAATGTTGTGTGCAAATATTGTGTTGTGAATTTTATTTTATATGGATATATGTACATTGCTGTTAGTTTGGATCTCATAAATTTACAGATGATACAAAGTTTAAATTTAGGTCTGCATTTACAATTGCTTTTACAAAAATTCTGTTTATAATTTAAACATTTATTAATAGTTCAGTAATACTTTAGCTATATTCTTTTGGAACGGTAGTGGTGCTGTGCTTAACTCGTGACTACAAGGATCATTTTTGGGTCAGGTGCTGCATGTACTGTATCTTAGAGTAGAACTCTTGGCTGAAATTGCCTTGGTACTTAATAACCTGCTTCTGTTGCTATACCATAAAAACACAAGAAAACAAGGAACTGCACTGTGATGTCATCTACAGTGTTTTTCTTACAATAAACCCTTGGGATAAACCTTATCAGTTGTTAAGGGTAGCAGTGTCTTATCATTGAATAAAGCCAATTTTTAAAAAATCTGTCATTGAGCACGAGTTCATTATATTAGACTTCTAGCTTATGGCTCATACAGCCTTTAAGAATTCTTGATTTTGAGGAGTAGCTTAAAAACTTTGAATTTGAACAAGCTGGTCCTTAATTTCTCAAAAAATGTGTTGAATTTTACCAATAACTCCTTGGATTATCCAGGGGTAATGCAGAATATTTAAACTGAAAAATACAATTAAAACATTTTAAAATCTGTATTACATTTTTCCAACAATAATAAGTAAAATTGGTTGGATTAAAATGACATATAGTACTGGTAGTTAACAGCGCCAATGCAAGGCATTTTGGCACCCTAGGCGAGATCAGATATCTGGCGCCCCCCTTCCCACTCACGCCCTCCCCTAACTACTCATCATGAAATAAAACCCAATTTGCACTTTTTCTGGTGCCCCCCTTAGCCCAGAGCCCTATCCGATTGCCTAGCACGCATAGCGGAAGCACCAGCCCCGGTAGTTAACACAGTAGCATAAGGAGATGGTTTAATTTCCATAAGATGCAATACAATTTGATAACTTTTGGAAGCCTTGAAGAAAACTCTCCAGGCTGTAAATCATTGTGCCTCCTACATATATAAGTTACATTGCAGAAGAATATGTCAAATAATGAAAGACCTTTTGTAAAGTGCGTAAAAATAAAATATGACTAGTCCAGTGGGGTAAAATTGACGAATTGTGAATTTTTGATACTTTAATTTGCATACATTACTTTGGTGAAAAGACTTCTTTTTGTAGCTACACTCTCTCGTTTGTAGATGCTCTGCATTAGTTTGTAGCATGATTAAATCTTGTTTGTGAAGACACTGTTTTGTGGCTGCATTGTATCTTGTTTGTGAAGACACTATTTTGTGGCTACATTGTATATTGTTTGTGGCTACACTATCTTTTCTTATTACTAATGGTGGTATTATGTATCAGTGAATTGATAGAAGTCTTATAGTTTGCTTGAAAGAGTACTTCCAAATTTTGGTGTGCATACATTTTATGTTGTTAAAATTTGATTGCAAACAACTGAACCATCTTTATAAATTGTCTTGGGATTAATTCAGCTTAATATTGAGTGTGGTTCACTTACAGCCGAATGCACAAAGTCTGTTTTTGCACTCAACTATGCAGGTGGACCACAGAAAAGATAATAATATTTAGTGTAAATGTATGCTGTAGTTAGTTCTGGAACATTCTTGGACAGCAAATCGATGTCTTGTTTTTATTGCTTGACCTTGTTTGTTGCCAACTTGATGACTTCCTTCATGTGTCTTTTGTTGGAATGGCCCTCAGAGAGTCTGACCATTTACTTGAGGGCCCACTAGTTTTTTTTCCTCCAAATGATATACTGGCTTTTAAATAACTTTTAGGAAATGTTCTGGGTCTTCATTTACAAACCAAGAAACAAAGAAAAACAAAACTTGCATCAGTTATGTCAGTTTAAAATAAATGTTTTAGTATAGGAAACAAAAACACCTGGGCTAAAATAAAACAACCCCCCCCCCCCCCATTAAATGGTTAATCCCTGATATTCAAATTTTGAACTGCTGGAGATTTGTATGATGTATTTGGGCTTGTACAGTGTTCATGGATGATTGGTCATGTGTTTCTTAACCTTTATTGTTAATGGTCATCTGTTTTTCCCATTTAGCTGAAACTTTCTGGGCACTCTAGATGGAAGATCAGAAGTAGCTTTGTAAGTAAATAGCTCTACGGGATTGGTGTGTGGGGGGTATTATATGTACCGAATGTGGAGAAACGATCCAGTATTTTTTTCTATGGAGGTTCAGTTTATTTTATAAGAGGTAGATAGTCTTCCTTCAAACTGACATTTCTGTTTTGTTGTAACATGTAATATTGTGACTGCAAAAAGGTATTTATTAAAAGCCCTGAACATCTTTTTAATGTCACTCAACTCTAGAGCAAGGAAACAACTTTTTTTTTCACTACTGCAATCAATTTTGCTTATCATTATGTAGCCAAAGGTTAATTATTGAGAGTTTATATCAGTTTTGTGTCTATTGATCATGTTGTACAATCTCAAATTTCTCTATGTTAATTGATTATATTATCTCAGATTTATCTATGCTAATTGATTAAATTGTCTTATCTCAGTTTTCTCAATATTAATTGATTTAATTGTATTATCTCAGATTTCCATATGTTAATTGATTATATTGTATTATTTCATTCCTTTATGTTAATTGATTATATTGTATTATCTCAGATTTCTATAGGTTAATTGATAATATTGTATTATCTCTGATTTCTATATGTTTATTGATTATATTGTATTATCTCAGATTTCTATAATTTAATTGATTATATTGCAATATTTCTGTGTTCATTGTCATATGCTATAAGCTTATGTGATACTGAGCTATTCTGATTCTTACAGTTAATTATCGAAAAGAACTTGTTTAGTATTAACCAGAAATGATGTTCAGTAGTTTTAATGATTTCAGAGAATAAGATTGATGGCAATTTTTCATTATTTTATTATCCTGGATCCCCATATATCTACCTTAATTGCTTGCTGTTGACATGTATGGCTTTTCCTTGCAGATTTTACTTGTGATAAAAAATACATTAGATTGATTTATTGATGTAGCATTGATGTTCATGAATATTTTATGGAAACTAATAATGAACACAGTGACTTCGAATAAAAATTGGTGACTAAGTTCTGTTCCATTTAGACATATATGGTACACAGGGAAGGAATTTAAATAAAGTATTCCAAGTATAAATAAAGTATTAATGAGGTGATTACTCAAATTGTTCATATGAAAATGATACAAAATTTTAAATTGCATCTACGGTTGACTACTTCATGTTGAAAGTGCTTTCCTAGTGTCCTATGAATGATCGGCTTGAACAGCCCAAACACTATAATCTTGTAATACATAGATAAATAAAATAATTGCTGTATTTATAATGTTTGTGACATATCTGATATCTACAGATACTATATTTTCAAATTTGTGACACTGCATGTCTCATTTATATTAAACCATTGTAAATATGAAATCAGTAAAAGTCATAAGTGCAAGTGAATTGTACATAGTTTAATTGAGTAACGCAACCATTGTACATGTATATTTTGCATAATGATTTATATATGCAGATATATTTAGCTGCCCTGGCCAATAGGCCAAGAGAACTTACGGTATGGACTATTGGTCCAGTTGTCCATCTGTCATGCATCCATCCATCAACAATTGCTTGTTACTTCTCTGGAGACAATATATCTCAGTTGAACTTTGAACATAGTTTTATCATCAGAATCTTGTATGAATTCAATAATGAGTAAGGAACATTCACATGATTGGCTAACCATAGTTTTATCATCAGAATCTTGTATGAATTCAATAATGAGTAATGGACATTCACATGATTGGCTAATCATAGTTTTATCATCAGAATCTTGTATGAATTCAATAATGAGTAAGGGACATTCACATGATTGGCTAACCATAGTTTTATCATCAGAATCTTGTATGAATTCAATAATGAGTAAGGAACATTCACATGATTGGCTAACCATAGTTTTATCATCAGAATCTTGTATGAATTCAATAATGAGTAAGGAACATTCACATGATTGGCTAACCATAGTTTTATCATCAGAATCTTGTATGAATTCAATAATGAGTAAGGGACATTCACATGATTGGCTAACCATAGTTTTATCATCAGAATCTTGTATGAATTCAATAATGAGTAAGGGACATTCACATGATTGGCTAACCATAGTTTTATCATCAGAATCTTGTATGAATTCAATAATGAGTAAGGGACATTCACATGATTGGCTAACCATAGTTTTATCATCAGAATCTTGTATGAATTCAATAATGAGTAAGGGACATTCACATGATTGGTTAACCATAGTTTTATCATCAGAATCTTGTATGAATTCAATAATGAGTAAGGAACATTCACATGATTGGCTAACCATAGTTTTATCATCAGAATCTTGTATGAATTCAATAATGAGTAAGGAACATTCACATGATTGGCTAACCATAGTTTTATCATCAGAATCTTGTATGAATTCAATAATGAGTAAGGAACATTCACATGATTGGTTAACCATAGTTTTATCATCAGAATTTTGTATGAATTCAATAATGAGTAAGGGACATTCACATGATTGGCTAACCATAGTTTTATCATCAGAATCTTGTATGAATTCAATAACGAGTAAGGGACATTCACATGATTGGCTAACCATAGTTTTATCATCAGAATCTTGTATGAATTCAATAATAAGGGACATTCACATGATTGGCTAACCATAGTTTTATCATAAGAATCTTGTATGAATTCAATAATGAGTAAGGAACATTCACATGATTGGCTAACCATAGTTTTATCATCAGAATCTTGTATGAATTCAATAATGAGTAAGGGACATTCACATGATTGGCTAACCATAGTTTTATCATCAGAATCTTGTATGAATTCAATAATGAGTAAGAGACATTCACATGATTGGCTAACCATAGTTTTATCATCAGAATCTTGTATGAATTCAATAATGAGTAAGGGACATTCACATGATTGGCTAACCATAGTTTTATCATCAGAATCTTGTATGAATTCAATAATGAGTAAGGGACATTCACATGATTGGTTAACCATAGTTTTATCATCAGAATCTTGTATGAATTCAATAATGAGTAAGGGACATTCACATGATTGGCTAACCATAGTTTTATCATCAGAATCTTGTATGAATTCAATAATGAGTAAGGGACATTCACATGATTGGCTAACCATAGTTTTATCATCAGAATCTTGTATGAATTCAATAATGAGTAAGGAACATTCACATGATTGGCTAACCATAGTTTTATCATCAGAATCTTGTATGAATTCAATAATGAGTAAGGAACATTCACATGATTGGCTAACCATAGTTTTATCATCAGAATCTTGTATGAATTCAATAATGAGTAAGGAACATTCACATGATTGGCTAACCATAGTTTTATCATCAGAATCTTGTATGAATTCAATAATGAGTAAGGAACATTCACATGATTGGCTAACCATAGTTTTATCATCAGAATCTTGTATGAATTCAATAATGAGTAAGGAACATTCACATGATTGGTTAACCATAGTTTTATCATCAGAATCTTGTATGAATTCAATAATGAGTAAGGGACATTCACATGATTGGCTAACCATAGTTTGATGATTTTGGTCCAGCTTGCAATATCTACTTGTATCATTAAGATCACATGAGTTTGATCTGTGTATATTAATGAGATGGTTACAACTGATTGGCTGAGTTTGTTACCACTCTGTAAACCATAGTTCAAAATTGAAATATATTACTAAAAGATCTTGGGCAAATTTCAATAATGAGAAATCCATTTATGCAAATAAGGTGATCTTGGATCTAATTGGCAAAGCTTGTTACACCCCCTGAGAGCACCATATTTCTTATTCAAATTGCAGTTTAGGTATACATCATTGAAGAGTGAGATCTATACATATTTATGAGGTAATCTTGTACCAAATTGGCTGAGCTTGTTTCCATTCTGGAGGCCTTATTTCACATCCAATTTTGATCATATTTTGCATATATGATTGTCTCATCAAAATCATGAATGAATTTAGTAATAAGCAAAATTAGCATACATTAATGAGGTTCCTTGTAATTGGCTCAATTTGTTACCCTTCTGAAGGGCAGATTTTCTTTGTCGAGTTTGATCAGACTTGGAATAAATATGTATTATCAAGATCTCAGATGGGTTCAGTGAAGTCCTTGCATATTAATGAGGTGATCCTGCATCAGATTGCCTGAGCTTGTTACCACTCATGAGGCCATATTTCTGAACCAAATTTGAAAAAACTTAATATTTATTTACATCATAAAGATCTCAGCCAGATTGAATAATGAGCAAGATCCATACATTAATGATGTAATCTTGCATGTAATTGACCTTGTTACCACTATGGAAGTCAGATTTGTGATCTGAGTTTAATCAAGTTTGGAATGGATTCTGTTAATGATGATCAGGGATGGCTTCATTATTGAGCTAGATTTTTGTTGTTGAAATGATCTTAATTTGATCGATAGAGCTTCTAATCACTCCTAAATACTTTTTTTCTGTTGTGTTTATTGCAATCAGGATCTTTGATTACACAGATTATGAACTGAAAACTGTGTGTATTGATTATGTCTTCATGTTTAGAAGTTTTTATCAGGATATAGTAAAATATGTAAAACGAATATGATATAACAGTTGGAGACAGTTACATATGTGTAACACCATAGGCTTGCTTAGACTCTTTTCTTAAGCCAGGTAAGCGATAACTTTATTTATATTTTGATTTTATTGTTTGTTTTATAGTACTTAAGAAATTTTGTTAACATAATTTATCAAAAAACATTCGAAGATGGGATATGAAATTTTGTAGACATAATTGTATTTATATGTTAAGCACCTGATCTCGTTTTTAGGCAACGAAAGCAGCTTTTCAGTGTTATAAAATTATTTTAACAATTTGGGCAAAATCCTTCTTAGCACACTTGATCAAAAACGATACAAGTTTGATAAAATTGTTTTGGTGTCCAGTCAGATCATTTTTCTATCTAGTTATAGAGGTATTTTAAAATTTGTCTAGTTTCAAGACAGTTGATGGACTGGGATCTGAAAATGAAATTCTGCTATGTTAGATGAGTTGATAAAATGTTCAATCGGTTGACTGCCTCAGTAGTGTGTTGTCAAAGCCAAAAACAAAATAAAGTTGACTGATTAAAGTTTCATTTATTCTTGAATTATGCGTTTCTTTTTATAATTATTTTTATTCATTTTCATTATTTAAACAATCTTGAAAATACACTACACTACTATCAGATGCTGGCAACTTTTAAAAGTTAAATCTGCATACTGCAGCTCTACCTCCTAAATTTTGAATTGCCAGATATATTGTAAAAAAATGGAATTGCTTTCTGAGAGTTTTGATTACTTTAACCAAGTCTGGTGAGTGCCATCTCTTCCAACATTGCAATATCTTCATCACTGTTGTGAACATTTTCCCATGTTCATACTGCACAGATCAGGACAAAATGAAAATTACTTTTCAGAAGTAATTTTTTGTAAGAACATGCTTTTCAAGAAACCTGGCCAATTTACTGTAGCTCCTGTATTTTAAAATATTTATTGATACTTTAATGTAACTTTAGCAGTATTCAGTAAATTGGATAATTGTAAAGGTGAAACCACTATCAATCCCTTATACCAAAACTGTATGACTATTCCAGGTCCAGACCACAATACATCCTTGAAACCTAAATATTTTGTCTACCATTAAACATGTCTTTAAGGTTACCAGGACCCCTCATCACCTCTTTTGAAACACATATGTCTACCATCAAACATGTCTTTAAGGTTACAAGGACCCCTCACAACCTATCCTGAAACATACACGTCTTCTCTACAGTCAAAGATGTCTTTAAGATTGTCAGGCCACATCTTCTCACTTGAAACTCACATGTCTGTTCTAAAAGATGTCTTTAAGATTGCCCGGTCATCTCTCTTGAAACCTACAAGACTTGTCTAGAGCAAATCATGACTTTATGGTCTTGAGGTCACCTCATCAATGTTATCATTCATCTCCAACAGCAGCTATTCACTAAACACCTCTCCATACAGCTTACATTCTCATACTTTATAAACAAGACATGTATATGTATTTTCGAGAACATCAACAATGTAATACATGTATGTTCAACGCATACACCGTAATGTGATGTGGCAAATTACAGAGACCAAAGCTGCTGACCAGGAAGTTTTGAATGGCATGATTCAGTTCCACAGTAACCAGTTTAGCACACTAACTTCTGAGCCGTTTTGACTGTAAGATAAAGTAAAACTCTGTGAAGCCGCTTTCTGTCTTAAATGGCCATTTTTTTAGTTCTCAGAACTGGCTGTTTATAAAGTTGAGTTGAAAGGACTTATTGTGCATGCATACTGAGGAAAAATCGATAAAGTCCGCCCTTGTCGATAGAGTTCGCCCTTGTCATTTGAAAAATGAATGAATATTTGTAGTGTCCAATACAAATTGTATGTTCTATTAACATTTGTACAATGGTGATACACTTATTTATGAATTTTAATACGAAACTTGCTATTTATTTTTCAAGGGAAAGTTAAATGTGCTGTAGTTCCTTGCTAGCACATAAAACATTTGACTTGTATCATGTCCAAGTGCATGACAGAACAAAATTGGTGCTTTGAAATTAAAATTGATTGATTGATGGGAAGTGCAATTCTGTATAATGTAGATATGTGTCTATATCTTCTAAGTTTCACAAATGTCTTATTTGTTGGTAGGTTTTTTTCCAATTGCATTTCAACTACTATATCGACTTTTTAATGTCTTGTGACTGAACAGCTAACAATTTGCCTATCAATATATAACATACATTTAATGAATTGTATAAAGATATTTTATTTGCTTAGTAAGATTAATAATCATCATGCAGAAAAGAACAATAAAATTAATCTTGGGTGGAAATGAAATAAAAATGTTACATTCATTAGAACTTAATTGGTTTTATTTATATATCCACCTGAAGAGGGGTCATCCTTGTGTCCATCTGCCTATAAAGCGGTTTGGAGCAATAATTGTGTCCATCTGACTGTTAGAAGGGATATAGAGTAATATTTATATCCATCTGTCATTTAGAGGAGTTATTTAGTAATAATTTGTCCATTTGTCCTTTAGAGGGGTTAATTTTAGTAATAAGTGGTCCATCTGTCCTTTAGAGAGGTTATTTAGTAATAATTTGTCCATCTGTCCTTTAGAGGGGTTATTTTCAGTCATAATTTGTCCATATGTCCTTTAGAGGGGTTATTTAGTAATAATGTGTCCATCTGCCCTTTAGAGGGGTTATTTAGTTATAATTTGTCCATCTGTCCTTTAGAGGAGTTATTTAGTTATAATTTGTCCATCTGTCCTTTAGAGGGGTTAAGTTTAGTAATAATTTGTCCATTTGTCCTTTAGAGGAGTTATTTAGTAATAATTTGTCAATCTGTCCTTTAGAGGGGTGAATTTTAGTAATAATGTGTCCATCTGTCCTTTAGAGGGGTTATTTTGTAATAAGTTGTTCATCTGTCCTTTAGAGGGGTTATTTTTAGTAATAAGTTGTCCATCTGTCCTTTAGAGGCGTTATTTAGTAATATTTTGTCCATCTGTCCTTTAGAGGGGTTATTTTTCGTCATAATTTGTCCATCTGTCCTTTAGAGGGATTAATTTTAGTAATAATTTGTCAATCTGTCCTTTAGAGGAGTTATTTAGTTATAATTTGTCCATTTGTCCTTTAGAGGGGTTATTTTTCGTCATAATTTGTCCATCTGTCCTTTAGAGGGATTAATTTTAGTAATAATTTGTCAATCTGTCCTTTAGAGGAGTTATTTAGTTATAATTTGTCCATTTGCCCTTTAGAGGGGTTATTTAGTTATAATTTGTAAATCTGTCCTTTAGATTTTATTTATTAGATAGTTTTTTTGTGTCCATCTGACCTTTACATGGGTAATATTGTAATATTTAAGTCCATCTGCCCTTTAAATGGGTTATATAGTAATTTTGGGGTCCATATATCATTTAGAAAGTTTACAGAGTAAATTTTTAGGTGTTGTATAGTAACTTTTGCGTCCATCTGCCCTTTAAAGAGTGTATATAATAATTTGTATCATTTTTTCCTTTAGAGATTGTATATAGTAATTTGAATCCATCTGTTCTTTAGAAGGAGTATCAAGGAATATTTTAGTCCATCTGCCACTTAAGAGGTATATATTAATTGTAAAGGCGCACAATTTTATTGCTAATTTTAAAGTATATTATGTCATGGTCAATGTGACTTGTAACCATTAGATTTGCTGTATGGGCTAGACTCACTATAAACTACTGACTGTGAAGGATATGATATGCTGTGTTTAGTGTAGTGTTTAGATTAGAGTTGTTTGAAAATCATCAGAATATGTAAGAGGCCGATGTTACGTAAGATAAAAAAAAGTGGAAAATGAAGAATTGAAACCAGTCAGAGCAATAGTTGTGGGAACTCTTTGGCCATTTGAAATGATATTTTCCAGAATAATTACTAGTAAAGGTGTTCTAGAAAGCGAGTTAAAGTTATGGTGGTTAGAGAAAGTTATTTCTGATGATAGGCTAATCTAAACAGTGTGTTCCCCCAGACGAAATTTCATGGTTTAAGTATCATACAATATAGCATTAGGCAGCCCAAATTTTTTTCTGCCTAGGGGGAAAATCAGAGGGTCTCGTAGAAAAATTAATGTTTTTTTTTCTCGTTAAATAAATTATCCAAGGGACAGAGGGTCTGAACTTTTTTTTGAGACCTAGAACCAGAGAAGAGACAGAGGGAAGGCACAAAGGTATTGTCTCAGTTGCTTACAATATGTTCATTAATGTAAGTTTGTAATTATTTGTTGAATTTATTTATTCTAATTTCATGCTTTAATTTTCCTTGAGTTCAGAAAACAATTGTACATTCATCTGTCTTGAATGTAATTGAATTCGTGTAGTGTAGAAATTTTATGCATTCCTTTGATACCCATTGTGAGAACTAATTTATTTGTCTTGAATATCAATCTGATTAAAATCTGCTAGTGGCGTAGTACGTAACAGCTGATTTTAATCAGATTGCTTGAATCTTGTACGATTCTATATCCTATTGGTTTCATGCATTTCTTTTGATACAAATTGTGAGAAGTAAATTATTTGTCTTTAATGATTTGTATCATGTGTATTGAGAATTGATTATTCTATGTCAGGAAATGTAATATGCAGAATTAGGAACGACTTTCGACTTAGATAGTTAAGCTAGTGATTTATAGCCCACAGCAGGATGTAATGGTTTATCTAAGAGGTCTAATTATGTCATGGTTCCAGTAAAATAGGAGGAGCAGGGAGAAGAAAAAAATACGCAGCAGAAAACATTAATTAATGGTAATAGAATTATTGGTTTGCATTAAGCCGTGAACTGACTACAACTTAGTTCTGCTGAATTATGATAAGACAGTATATGACGAAAGATAAAAAAGTGGGAATATTATTTCATCCCAGAAGAATATAAACCTTGATATGTATTTACGCTGGGTATTATATTTTATATGAAGAAAAATAACTCCTTACCTGTACTGCATATTGGTAAAGAACGCAGTCTACAACCAAGACGGTTGTTGACCTGAAAAGGCTTGATGGAAATTAAATACACAAACTGTGATTTGGAAAAGACCAGATGCAACCAGGCGATGCTGACTCTCTGGCAATTTTAGTTTGAACCTTCACTTAATTCTATGATGTAATTTGTTCTATCGGTATAACAAAATGGCTATCTGAATTTTACACAAATTTTGTAACTATTTCGTAGAGAAAGTGACTCTTCAACTCATTTTGAATTTCATTTTGTTTTTGTAATTGATTATATTTTACACGCAGAGGATCATTGTTCCGTTCTATATTTTTGTTCAAATCTATAGCTGTTATTCCAACCATTAATTTCATATTTTGTTTGTTTGTTTGATTAGGATTTTTAAAGTAGCTTTAACAATAAATATTTAACTCATATCGCTACGTTGTCTGCAGTGAGGCAGTTTATAGTGACATCTAGCACTGCCGAGCAGTCCTAACACTAACCTCTTAATGCTGAGCGCAAAGCAAGGCAGCTATTAGTACCATTTTATTTTAAGTCGTTGGTATGACTCCGCCGGGGATCAAACCCATCTCCCGCTTCCGCTGCAGGGATAAGATGCAGTTCAACATTTAGGTGAGAGCTGAAGGCCTAAGCTTATGCCGAATGGAAGGGCACGAAAATGGTAGACTTTCCAAAACTATGCAAGTTGCAGGTATTTGTGTGATGCTGTTTTGAATCGACCTGTCCGAAGCACGTGTTGAACAAATCAAGAAGTATTGCATAATCGTCACTTTGTCCTGAAAGAGATCAACTATGCCATCTCGATCTTGAATTTTAGGGCAGAAACAAATGATTGGGCTTGCATAAGCCTATTACAGGTCTCACTTTGCAGTTTTGTTTCGTAACCAGAAATATACTGGCATAGAAACCATTGTATGCAGTTTGTAAACTTTTCTACCAGTTTTATGGACAAAGAATATTTCCTTCTGCAAAACATGTAACTTCATGGGATCTCTTGAGAGTTCCATGGTAAATGGATTAGAGAAATATGTTGAGGGGCTGGGTGAATGAGATATGGAGAGACCCTTTTATGTTCATTAAAGTCGGGTAGAAAAAATTAATCTGTTCCTATTGGTGGGTCTCCAATCGGTGGTAGGAATGACGACCACTGACGGTTTTAAGGAGGCCTGGGGCTTTCTCGTCTTCATCCTGCCCGCCCTCGAAAGATAGGGGCATGAGGCCGCCTATAAGATAAGATAAGAATTCTTTATTTCAGACTACAAAGTCCATACCTTTAAATTAAAAAAATAAAGTTTTTTTAAAAAAAATTGAAACACAAAAATACACACACACACACACATATATATATATATATATATATATATATATATATATATATATATATATATATATATATATATATATATATATATATTAGATATTCTTGTCATCCATGAGATTACATACTTTCTCATCATTTCATCAAAACTGAATACATTATAGTTAACAAACGTGTTGGAGGCACTGTTCCACCTTGAAAGACCTAATAGAAAACGAAGACTATTTTATTATGACCAATAACTAGTTTTCTTTTCGTACAGTCACTAAAGTTTGTCCACAGATGAGCACAATACATGGTGCTGCAATAAGATTTGAATAATCTAATTTTGATATGCAATGAACAATTCTTGAATTTACGCAGAAGCATGTTTGTTCGAGTACACAGAGATCGGTAATGTCTCATATCTTCATTATCCGACCGATTGGATTTCAAAATATGACCCAAATACGTATAAGTGTTGACATAGATAAGATAATTGCCGTTAAGATATACAAGGGGAGGAGATGGTAATTTGAAAGAAGCTGTCTGAAAGACCATGCATACTGATTTTTTTGTATTATACATTATATCATTCTCAAATGCGTATTGTTCACATATCTTTAATAATTTCCTTAAACCTGCTATAGAAGGACTTATCAATGACATATCATCAGCAAAACTGAAATTGTTAAGAAAACACACATTTGGTGGCAGACGTAACCCTACGTTACACAGACTGAGCTTACGATTTAACTCGTCTATATATATTTTGAATAACCAGGGGGACAGAATTCCACCCTGCCTCACCCCATTGGTTACATTAAAAGCGCTGGATATTACACTTCCCCATCGCACACAATACAACTGTTTCCCATACCAGTATGAACTATGTAAACATGTATTTTAATATCAATCAACTTTTTAAAGAGTGTCCAGTGATTGACCCTATCAAATGCCTTGCTTGCGTCTAAAAAACATGCAAACACTTGGCTGCTATTTTAGCTGACAGCTTCCTTAAAAGCATATATGCATAAATCGGTTGAATGCTGCTTTTTAAAGCCAAACTGATTATCAGAGATTGTAACTTCACATCTATGCATAATGATGCATTCAAATATTTTTTGAAATAATAGTCGTAAGAGCTATAGGTCTGTAGTTATTTTTGTCCGCTATGTTACCAATTTTGCTTTTTAGTAGCGGTATAATGGTAACTTTTGTGAAATCATCTGGTACAAAGTTATGCACAAACATACAGTTAAATAAAATCATCAATAACACATGAAGTCTAGTATCTGAAAATTTTAAATTTTAAATGCCTATAACTAGCTTGGCAATGAAAATTCATATGTTACTGAGAACATTCATAACATAGTGGAACAAACGTATTGAAATCCGTAATACTGTATATTTTCCAACTGTCACAGTTTAGTCTGTGGAAAGCAGCTCATCGACGAGTGCGATAGAATGTTTCCAACTGTCACAATTTAGTCTGTGGAAAGCAACTCATCGACGAGTGCGATAGAATGTTTCCAACTGTCACAATTTAGTCTGTGGAAAGCAATTCATCGACGAGTGCGATAGAATGTTTCCAACTGTCACAATTTAGTTTGTGGAAAGCAACTCATTGACGAGTGCAATAGAATGTTTCCAACTGTCACAATTTAGTCTGTGGAAAGCAACTCATCGACGAGTGCGATAGAATGTTTCCAACTGTCACAATTTAGTCTGTGGAAAGCAACTCATCGACGAGTGCGATAAAATGTTTTCAACTGTCACAATTTAGTTTGTGGAAAGCAACTCATCGACGAGTGCGATAGAATGTTTCCAACTGTCACAATTTAGTCTGTGGAAAGCAACTCATCGACGAGTGCGATAGAATGTTTCCAACTGTCACAATTTAGTCTGTGGAAAACAACTCATTGACGAGTGCGATAGAATGTTTCCAACTGTCACAATTTAGTCTGTGGAAAGCAACTCATCGACGAGTGCGATAGAATGTTTCCAACTGTCACAATTTAGTCTGTGGAAAGCAACTCATTGACGAGTGCGATAGAATGTTTCCAACTGTCACAATTTAGTCTGTGGAAAGCAACTCATTGACGAGTGCGATAGAATGTGTCCAACTGTCACAATTTAGTCTGTGGAAAGCAACTCATCGACGAGTGCGCTAGAATGTTTCCAATTGTCACAATTTAGTCTGTGGAAAGCAACTCATCGACGAGTGCGATAGAATGTTTCCAACTGTCACAATTTAGTCTGTGGAAAGCAACTCATCGACGAGTGCGATAGAATGTTTCCAACTGTCACAATTTAGTCTGTGGAAAGCAACTCATTGACGAGTGCGATAGAATGTGTCCAACTGTCACAATTTAGTCTGTGGAAAGCAACTCATCGACGAGTGCGCTAGAATGTTTCCAATTGTCACAATTTAGTCTGTGGAAAGCAATTCATCGACGAGTGCGATAGAATGTTTCCAACTGTCACAATTTAGTCTGTGGAAAGCAATTCATCGACGAGTGCGATAGAATGTTTCCAACTGTCACAATTTAGTCTGTGGAAAGCAACTCATTGACGAGTGCGATAGAATGTTTCCAACTGTCACAATTTAGTCTGTGGAAAGCAACTCATCGACGAGTGCGATAGAATGTTTCCAACTGTCACAATTTAGTCTGTGGAAAGCAACTCATCGACGAGTGCGATAGAATGTTTCCAACCATCACAATTTAGTCTGTGGAAAGCAATTCATCGACGAGTGCGATAGAATGTTTCCAACTGTCACAATTTAGTCTGTGGAAAGCAACTCATTGACGAGTGCGATAGAATGTTTCCAACTGTCACAATTTAGTCTGTGGAAAACAACTCATCGACGAGTGCGATAGAATGTTTCCAACTGTCACAATTTAGTCTGTGGAAAGCAACTCATTGACGAGTGCGATAGAATGTGTCCAACTGTCACAATTTAGTCTGTGGAAAGCAGCTCATCGACGAGTGCGATAGAATGTGTCCAACTGTCACAATTTAGTCTGTGGAAAGCAAATCATCGACGAGTGCGATAGAATGTTTCCAATTGTCACAATTTAGTCTGTGGAAAGCAACTCATCGACGAGTGAGATAGAATGTTTCCAACCATCACAATTTAGTCTGTGGAAAGCAACTCATCGACGAGTGCGATAGAATGTTTCCAACTGTCACAATTTAGTCTGTGGAAAGCAATTCATCGACGAGCGGTGCCCATAGTGAAATTGATAAAAGATAGTGCGAGTAAAATTCACTTCAGTGTTGTTGCTTTTGAAAAGAAAAATGTCACCAAAATGTGCACACCACCACCCTAGTTGTCCTAAGACACAAACCTCCTGCAAAGACAGAAAGTATGTCCCTTCTCACTTAGCTAAATAAGCATTGGGTTATTGTGTCAGTACTCATGAAACCATTCCTCTGATGCTAAAACAACTTTGAAAAAGGACTCCATCAAATCATCGATACCGCGTATGAATGTAGTTTGAATGGTCTGAAAGGAATGGTACATTTGTGCAAGGTACAGAAAAAGAAAGCATGGGAATACTCATTGTTGAAGAAAAAAAGATTAAGAAAAAAAGAAGAAGAAAGAAACTGTTTATCAATGTGAAGAAAATGATTCTCGTTCAACGAAGATAATTTCTTACTATTCTGATATAACCCTTGCTCAAAGGGGCTGCTGTTTTCTTAAGGTAGATTGCTGGACCGCCATTAGGAGTAGTGATGGGATAATAAGGGAAAGAGATAAAATATATCCTTTTCTGGAAATATGATTTTATGGCTTAAAACTAAGTAACAGAAAGAAACCAAACTAGTTTTTTTTAAAGAACTAATTTAATTTTCTGTGTTATAAAATGAAAATTTAAATGGAAATTAACAGTATTGACAATTAAATCCCAAATAGTCCTAACGGTTCTGTCACACGTCCAAAATATCGTGTGTACCGAAAAGGAATAACTATACTGTTTTCCTCTTCATAATCATATATCCACAACTATATTTCGCAATACATACCCACGTGATATATGTCCGATTGAATCACAAAGTTACATTTGCCGCAATACTTCAACCTTCCAGTCGGAAATTACTCCACAGTATAATCATTATCATATTGCATAATCTGAAACACAAGTAAACAACGTCTTTAAAATTATCTTAAAATATAATCTAAACTCATGGATATAAATTGATGTTGACCAGTGATCACTACAATTTACAATCCTGACAAAAACTTAAACGCAATATAGATCAACATAATGGCATGTATGCATGGTATGGAAGAATAAAATTCACATTATTTCCAAACAAAAAATATGGATACCTCGTTTACATTCTGATTATAATTTCACTGAGAAGTCACAGTTGCAACAAGAATTACCATTGTTGATTTGTGAACGAACCGATTGGTCAGAAAAAGAAAAATTACAACTCTTGCATCTAATAGATGAAGACTAAACAGCTGAAACAACTCTGAGAGATACTGAGACTATCATGAAAAGCGAACCAAACGCCACCAAGACAGATACGTGGATGGAAGAAGAAGACACGCATGTTTCTAACTCCGTCTGCTCCAATATCGAAGCAAGCTTCCTTGTTTACATCGTTCCCAATTCCAGTGCTAGAATAAATTAAAGATTGGGTCAAAAAGATAATATCGACACCTTCTTCAGCAGAAGAAAAAGAAAGAAAGAAAGAAAGACAAAAGGGAAGAAAAAATAAATCAAGATAAAAGTCACATCACAAAAGATACCTACCTCTATTGCTTCTCGGGCACTTGAAGCCTTTTTCTATACCAATACCATGACAACATCAACCCACGAGCAGTATCGAATATTGAAACATGTCTATACCAATACCATGAAAATATCAATCCACGAGCAGTATCGAACAGTGAAACATGTCTATACCAATACCATGAAAACATCAACCCACTAGCAGTATCGAACAGTGAAACATGTCTATACCAATACCATGACAACATCAACCCACGAGCAGTATCGAACAGTGAAACATGTCTATACCAATACCATGAAAACATCAATCCACGAGCAGTATCGAACAGTGAAACATGTCTATACCAATAGCATGAAAACATCAACTCACGAGCAGTATCGAACAGTGAAACATGTCTATACCAATAACATAACAACATCAACCCACGAGCAGTATCGAACAGTGAAACATGTCTATACCAATAACATGACAACATCAACCCACGAGCAGTATCGAACAGTGAAACATCGTCTATACTAACACCATGAAAACATCAACCCACGAGCAGTATCGAACAGTGAAACATGTCTATACCAATACCATGACAACATCAACCCACGAGCAGTATCGAACAGTGAAACATGTCTATACCAATACCATGAAAACATCAATCCACGAGCAGTATCGAACAGTGAAACATGTCTATACCAATACCATGAAAACATCAACCCACGAGCAGTATCGAACAGTGAAACATGTCTATACCAATAACATGAAAACATCAACCCACGAGCAGTATCGAACAGTGAAACATGTCTATACCAATATCATGACAACATCAACCCACGAGCAGTATCGAACAGTGAAACATCGTCTATATCAATACCATGATAACATCAACCCACGAGCAGTATCGAAACAGTGAAACTTCGTCTATACTAATACCATGACAACATCAACCCACGAGCAGTATCGAACAGTGAAACATCATCTATACCAATAGCATGAAAACATCAACCCACGAGCAATATCGAACAGTGAAACATCATCTATACCAATAGCATGAAAACATCAACCCACGAGCAGTATCGAACAGTGAAACATCGTCTATACTAATAGCATGAAAACATCAACCTACGAGCAGTATCGAACAGTGAAACATCGTCTATACTAATAGCATGAAAACATCAACCCACGAGCAGTATCGAACAATGGGCATCTTATTGAGGAGCAGCAGCAACAACCACCCCTAAACCTTATCATGGAGTCACTTTTAGCCAGCATTTACTACAACCCTGCTTCCGCAATTGTATCATACTGCTAAAACCAACAAGATCAGAGTTTGTGAGAGCTTTAAAACTGGTTTTGAAACAAAATGGTCATCACCCTTTACCACGGGAAACAGAAAAAGCCACATAATTTCTGAACAAAGCATTACCATCAGAACAAAAAAAAAGACATTCATTGTTTTTACTACTAAAATACCTAAAACAAAAGCAAGTGTCGTGGACCATGTTCAAAACACGCACGTGGAACTAATTTACACATAATAACAATTTCAAGTACATTGAAGTGTTGCCACTTTATGTCAAATTCTGCAATCAGTCGTACCATCGGAGCGTCGGGTGTGCATCCGATGAAGTGACCCCCAAAAATGCAGTGATACTGTCTGATCGATTGCTTTGAACGACATCTGCAATCATAAATAAAAAAATTGTTAAAGAGGGGATGTTGGTAAATAAGTGTAAATATTTAACTGAGACGAGCCAGAATTGATACGTTTGTGCAATCTAGAAGATCAAAGTGACGTCGACGGTGTTAAGGAGAGGAAGATCATGTTCTTTTGCATACAGTGGGTTTGTTCTTTGTGGTGCGCGGTTCGGTAGGGTATAAGGTGGTGAACAGCTGGGTAGTGCAAATCCATTGGCATGAGGCCGGTAGAGGAGCGGATACGAGTGGTTGTGAGTGTGTGATTTGGATTTTGAACGGAGCTTTAACAATATTTCAGTCATATCGCTACGATGTCTGCCTATCATTAGGGGAATCATGTCGTAGCATGATGTCCCACCCAGTTACATTATCCTGACCCCAGGCCAACCATGACACTAGCCTCTTATTGTTGAACGCCAAGCGAGACAGCTGTTAGTACCATATTTTTTAAGTCTGTGGTATGACTCAGCTGGGGATCGAACCCACGATTTTTCTGCATCCGAGTTGGACGATCTAACCACTAGGCTACCGGAGCGGTTGGGGTGGGGACGAGACAGACAAGGCTATGGATATTAGATCATGGAACATTCACGGTCAGCAGATATTATGAAGGTCTGATAAGTATTTTAGCAGAACTGAAATTCATTAGCAAAACTTACACTGAGTTATACCAAAAAGTTAATTATATCTCCCGTGTTCGAAGGCAGGCGAATAGGGAATTTATGGCGCAAAATTTGAAATTGGCGATAGGGTGAAGCAAATGACTAAACAGATGGACAAATATGAAGCACAAGATAGAAAGAAAATCATTTTTTGTTTCATAGTATATGTTGAACAGTAAACGAAGGACGGGATTTGTGTGAGAAGAAACTTTAAACTTTTCTACAGGACACCATTCGATTTGACAATGCGCGAACATCCAAGTCGACAGGCCACATGGGCAGACGTCCAAATACCAAGGCACGTGGAACACGGGCTATGTACCGATCATAGCCTGTGGATTTATTATGAAAGAGGAAGGATACATTCACGACAATCATATATAACAAACTGATTCTATGAGGGCAAGTTTACAACAATGACTGGGCGTTGTTGTTGTTGTTGCATGGCTTAACACCATTTTCAGCACCAGATAGGCAATACATGGCGCCCAGTATAAATGGTGGTGGAAAACCCCGGGAAGAACCACCGACCCACGAGAAGCTACTGGCAAGCTTTCTCACATACCCACATTGGCCGAGCCCGAGCCCCGAACCCACGCAGACAGAGGTGAGATGACTGTGATCCGTAACGGTGAGCACTTTAGACCACTCCGTCTCTCAGGACCCCAATGACTGGTAGAATGAGGAGGCTTGTTCGGTTTGCGTGACGCATATATCAGAGTGAACAATCTTTCCACTGAACAATGAATGACACACCAGACGAAATATGGATGGCGCTAATCTAATCAGTGAGGAACTCGATTAGAAAGTAGGTCAATACCATTATGAAGGAAATAATGGCAATGATTTGTGAAGTGTGTGCATTACACTATTCTAAAGCCAGTTTTGCAATGCGTTTTATATTCACAACCTTATCGTTGAAAAACCTGATATTAAGTAGATGTATATTAAAAAAAATTGCACATTTCTACAAAAGCCAAACCAAAATTGTTGGATGTTTCACTGTATTTTGTATTACGTGGCAGATAGAAATTCTCGCCATCATACACGTCATTTGCATTTAAATATTTTCTAAAGTATCATCAAGTATCAAGTCAAGAAAATCTTTTATACGAGCATTTAAATTAAATAACAAATGAAATGGATTAGCTAATAAGAGCTCACAGTATTCGGGTCCAACCCCTCCCATAGGGACTGAAAGTGACGACCTGATGATAGGATGATCTTATCACTCCAAACAGCACCCAGGTGCAAATCAAACACAAAGTGAAACATATACTAGTATTTAGGGTTCTTTGTTGCATTCGACAAACATCTTTCTATGTCAAAATACATGATCAAGGTCAAGATTGCTGAGCAAGATCAAATTTTGTTCTCTCGTGATACTTCAAAGCGAAACGTTTTTGACTCCGTGAAACATATTTCTGTCAGCATCTTCTAGCTGATAAGGATTTACCACAATAGCTCGAGTAACAAAGCTATCCATATTTTACAAATAATACAAAATTAAAGTGACTTACACTTCACTGCTAGCAACAGATCAATTTTCATAATGTTTCTGACATCTTTCCCTTGTCGAATAACAGTGTACCAATTTCATATCTATATTAACGTCATATCTAACAAATATTTGTGGTATTTCTCAAGTTCTGATACGTCATAATCTGTCAGTAGCACATTAAACGCTGATTAATGATTATGTTCAACTAGTACGTTAACATACTTTTCTCGGGTTTTTTTTTCTTTGCTCATAAATATATTAACAGCGTCGAATGATAGATTCATATGTAAAATGTTAGCTCTGAAGATTCTTTTCATTTCATATGGCATTTTGTTACAGTGATTAGATAAAAGTCATATAAATAGAATGTCTCAAACAACTTTGTTGTTCGAAAAAAAGTTAGATTTTTACTCTGATATCGATCAAGCCCATAAATTGCACCAGGATTTGAAAAATCTCAATACTGACTGCAGTCAAGATTCGAAGAATCTCAAGTTTGATATACAAAAGTATCGTTTCCTGTCGTTCAGGATAAATTAACTGATGAACCAACTTTATATTTCAGCGCAACCAAAATATAAATGTTAAATATCGCATCCCTAAAAAAACATTAAAAAGTTTCATTTTACTATCTTCGAACATCAGATATTTTGGGATATGATAAAGCCGATTATAAAACCCTTTGACAACTAGAAATATATGGTCGTCAAAAAATATATTATATGATTATCTGTTTGTTACAATTTAATACCTGATGATAGATCTAACAGAAGAGCGAAGACAAATGTTGATATCGTTGTGCAGGCCAGTGAAATGCAGGTCTGCTCTTTTGAAATACGAAAATATGTGTTGGTATTGGATCGCTGGATGAAATACATCACGCGAGTTAATCAAAGATTTTTTTTATTTCACTAGTTGGTATCACTCTTCATTTAATCAGACTTCGCTTACCTTTTTCTTGACCACTCCGGTCGTCTAGTGGTTGTCAGAGCGTCTGCCTTGGATGTGGGAGGTCATGGGTTTGAACCACAGCCGAGTCATACCAAAGACATAAAAATAGTACTAACAGCTGCCTAGCTATGCGCGCAGTGTTAAGAGGTTAGTGTTAGGATGGTCAGCCTGGTGTCAGGATAATATGACTAGGACATCATGCTACGTATCTGCGACATGATGCCTCAGTGGTAGACATCAGTATAAACTGTCACACTGCCGACATCGTAGCGAGATGACTGAAAAATTGTTAAAGCTAGGCTAAAAATCCCAAACACACACACGTACTCTTTCTTTCTATTAATCGCTCAATGACGAAGATATCCTGCTCTGTACACTTCCAATAACACCCACTCCTGAGAAATATTTTTGTTTAAAGTTACGGTTATCGTTGTTAACATTTTATCCACAACAAATATTTCATCGGACCAATTTTGATTGAATTCTTATTCGAATGTTTTCTTCGTTAATGAAATTTTAACACCATCACCAATTTTAAATGTATGTCCTCTGTACATTCTGTCATTCGCCAGAATCGGATTTTTCCTGCTTCTTTGGGCGACATACAAATTGTTTTATAGCTAGTTTGTTCTGCTGTTTGATGCTGTCATCTACGCTCCTGTTCAACTTTTGTCAAAATGTGTAGCTCTCGTTGCAACAGATTCCTTTTTCGTTTCTCATCCATTTGTCGTTGCTATGAATTTTTTAAGACATAATTTTAGATTGTGACTGTTAAACTATTTTCACATGTTTACCCTTGGATTAATTTCAAAATTTTAAAAGCTGGCTATTCCGAATCTAAAAATATGATTTTGACCTCTTGCTAGTTGTTCTGTTGCGAGACAATGAAAAATAAGATTTTATCTTATCCATTTCGGCGTTACGAAGCGATGTGTCTTCAAACAATATTATTATATGCTCGTCAGAATCCAGCTCGGCAACTGGAATTAGATCTTCAGGTTGTTTTATGAGAAATATATCATCACCAACGAGTAATTAAGTTTTTTTTCTTCAGTTTTTCGTTATAATCACTAAGCAACAAGTATTTATTCTGTTGTGGATTTATTTTGTAGTCATGAACTCGATCATAATTTAGGATGTTAAGTAATAGATCTATCAGCAGGATAGTTTTGTCTGGTCCAGTTCGTCAGACTATGAGATAATGGTTATCCGAAGGTCGTGGTTATTCTGCTCTTTGATTAATCGCTCGGTATCAAAGTTGATTATGTTTATTCAACTTTAAATTGATTTTATAAACCTAAATTGTATCCGGCCGTTAAAATTACTTTTTTTGCGCAGTAATAATAAGTGAGCTATTACAAAAGATTTAGTAAGTTAATCGAAAGCTCAACAGAAAACAAACACAAGCAACTAGAACCACCGCGGCTAGCGCAGACTTAAACATTTTAATAAATAAACTCGATACAATGATAGAATGCTGGACCGTGAAACAACAAACCCTCCTGTCAACGTAAATTACACACAAGCCATCAGCGAGGCCCAACTTAAGACGATCGATAATAGCAAGTTAACATGGAGACGTGGAAACATGACTGGAAATCTAAATATGAGTGAGAAAAAATAGTAAATTAGGAAACCGAATAATTTCCTGCTAACAGAAATAACACACTAGCGGTACCTTATGCACAGCTTCTTGCGGTCGATGAAAACAGGTTGTCATTAATTAGCGGAACTATGGCTGGAAATATAGATATGCGCGTGAAATTAATATTTAATACTCAGCTCGATAATAAATTGTTCACCAGTAACGATTTTGTAAGAAATGTAAAGTCCATTAAGGATAATTTTGTTATAAAATCAGATGATACGATGACTGGCGCGTTAGAAATGGGCGCTAATAAAATAGAACGACTTATAAAGCAGCTGCCTCATCGGATCTAACAGATATATCGTATGTCGATGCTGAAATTAATTCATAAACAAGTACAATTACTGCTGCAGATGCAGATTATCTTAGAAAAACAGGAGGCACAATTACATATGCGATCGATATGGTTGCCAACAAGATTTCAAGATAACTTCTACGTATATACCTGTTTCAACATCAGATATTGTGAATAAAGAATACGAGGACGTTAAAATAAGTGCAAAGTCGAAACATCTGGAGATACGATAACAGGTGCAATCGATATGGTTGCTAATAGGATAACTTCAGCGTATGTACCTATTGCTTCATCTGATCAAAAGATGTTTTGCGATTGCGGTAGTGCAAAAACGAGTTAAGTAATTTCAGTCACATTCCACATCTGATGTTGTTAATAATCATTGGCGTTTTATTGCAACAGCATCACGTGTTTATTCGGAGAATAAAGCAAATGATGAGTTTGGTTTGAACAGCCTTATATCTGACGGATTAGAGTGGACCACAAACGGAGAAACTGCAAACGTTTGGATCAAAACACAATGTCCAGAAGCCATACTAATATTGAAATATCAACTACGAGGTCAAATAAATGCTAATATCGGACGGATTTTTGGCTGGAAATGAAAAGTATCTACCAGTAATACAACATGGACTACGCTATATATGACATTGCTTGTTGATATAACTACTTCTTGATAGTGCAGTATTTCCGGATTTATGTTTTCGGTGCAGAAGGTACATAATATCCAGGTCTGACTAAGTTGCGGATAGATACATTTTAATGTGATTTTAATAGTTAATGTTTGTTGATCTTCCATCGATCAGTGTTGCAAGAGTTTTATAAATTCTATACTAAACCCGAAAACGGAGACCGAAATAGCTGATGTTGATCAGTTAGACCCAGAAAGTGATGACGATAAACATAATTTCTCGAATTAAAAAAAGCCTTTTAATTCACCCTGTTTAAATGAGGACAGTGACGGGTTGTTAGAGTTGCAAGAATGAGAGTCCCTCAACTGAACACGTGATCAGAGACTTTGATATAATTCGCAAATAATGTAATGTAAGTTAATGTGAGGAACCGCCATTAAAATTTGAAAAGTTATTGGTAAATACGTCGATTGATATAAATAAGGAAACTAGTTTGACGATCGACAAATATAACCTTACAAATATTAAATATTATGCTGGTAAGCGACCAGAGCAACAGCGATAGAAATATTCATGATGAGCTTGACAAAATAACTGAAAAAAGAAAACAAGTTTTAAAAGATCGTAAGCTCAAAGACAAATTTGCTAAAGTTCGAGTATTTTGGTGCGCTATGCAATGGACTATTATGATAAAATGAGTTGATGGAAATGGTACATTATGGTGCTGATTATTACCTTCTGACAACCGCATATCTAGTTCTAATAGACTCTCTCACACCGTGATATAAATAGTATAACGTATATCACATTAATGCTGCACTAAACGCAGTATCGGATACAAAGCATAGGATTGAGTCATATAATGACGCTGAACGAGATAAATTGTATCAGAAGCTTGAGGATATTACAACTATAGAACCTAGTAATAATGATGATTATGATTATGAAATATATACTACTTCTAAACAAATTGCGTCGCAAAACTATATAAAAACGACGCTAAAAAGTTGCTGCAGAGCTAAAATACAAAAATATCAACGAGTCAGTGTCATAAATGTAGAGCAAGCAGATATTAAATGTCTTTTGAGTTTTTCAACAGCATATGCAATTCTCAAGCAATATCTGGTACTTCTAAATTGTTAAAACGGACAGTTTTGTTATGATGTTAGTTATATCGATGAAACATAATATATTTATCGTGATAGAGTCAATCCTATTACTGAAATACAAACAAATTTTAACCCTCCATTTTCATTCTCAGATCGCAAAGTTTAACAGATATATATATATATATATATATATATATATATATATATATATATATATATATATATATATATATATATATATATATATATATATATATATATATATATATATATATATATAATGATATCTCATCTGAAATATATGAGAAATACAGAGATTTTTCTTGCTGATCATTTTAATAGTAAAGTTAGTGCCATGACTGGATCAGTTTCATAATGACAAAATAGAAATTATGAGCGAGCCAAAAATACAAGAATAAAAATACTTCGTGGAAAATATCAGTAGCTACCTACAATATAATTCTTAATCATCTTCGATCTTATCTCAGAAGTGAGAATTGTTTTATGTTAGATCTGATTCAGGAGCTACGTGTCAAATACAATTTGCTATTTTATATGATACCGAACATATCCGTGAAATACGAAAAACGATATTCAGAAAATTGTGTGTGAAATACGAACTATAGAAGATGCTATAGTGGAAGATATCACGTCAAATATGGAAAGAGTTCTTTTTCGAGGTAAGCTGTCAGGTGTTGGGTTGGTGAGTTATTCGTTTACAGTATTGTATAAGCTCCACTTGTCAAGGGTAAGTGTTAAGTCCCACTTTATCAAGGGGTATTGTACAATATATAATAATAATACCTATAACCCACTTCCTTTTGATATTCGTTATCTAAGAGATGACCGCCCTCGATATAATTGCCCGGTTCGAGTATGAATAGTTAGAGTAAACTGAGCAGGTATACTGAACACACAACTACGAGCCCCGTAAAGATAAACAAACAATTTAATCAAGTATATACACAATTATGAAACTTCCTTTCATTAGCAATACACGCTGGTTTGGAAATAAAAACGTTCACCGAATTACAATAATATTTGAAATATATTTAACCAAATTAGACGATCTATTACTGATAGCTTTAAATCATCATAGGATCGAGTGGTACAATCGAAGTCAATGCCTTGTTCGATTTTCATAACCTGTTATTCCTCGCTCCCGTTCCCTGTATCGTTCAATTTGGTTCTAGAAGACACTTTCTTGTCCGTCTCTAGATAATCTGCACCCGTGTTTCCGCTCGATTCCGGACTTGTCCACTGTATCATGCACTCACTGTAATTCCCGTTTCCCAAATCCTTTTCCAAAGTGTACGTCGCAATTTACGTAACTTCACGATCTTCCAAAAAGCTATATTTCCCTTCGTGTTGGTGGTGTGTCCCTCCCTTAGTTTGGCGTTTTTTTTTCTGGACCACGATTTAACGAATGTACTTCTCTAAAATAACATCCGGAGTCTTAGTAAATTGTCTCTTGCAGAAAATTTTACACTAACTTCTGATTTCGCAAGCCGATATTATGTCCTACGAAATTTCGTGTGAAAACGCATCCCTTATTTAACCGTGACCAGTCATAATCAAATGTATTTTCCCCCGCTTTTCTCTAAAAGTCGCTTACGTCTGGTGAGCATGACATGCTTATTTTTAAGTAACAGAATCCCTGCGTTTTCTCAAGTCTGACACTTTTCGTGAAAAATGAAACGTTAAAATGTCGCTAGCAGTCAGTCTAATTGCTGGATAGACAAGGTTTAATTAGCACCAACGGTCGCACTCTAACTGAATGCATGTACTTCACTACACTATACAGAATCCCCTCTTGACACGGCGTGTCTCCATAAATCTGACTAATGGTTATCTGCCCTCATCTAATGTTTCATTAATAGATCGCCTGAAATTTGCCCCTTCAGATAAGCATATGACAATTATGCTTAACACTGCAAAGTACATTACGTCTTTCAAAAACAGAAATAAGACAAAGTTGTCTCTGGCTGTCAGGGAGAATTAAGATTAATATAATTTAATAAGATTGCGTGAGTGACTTGTATTTGATTATCTTTACAATTCAACATCACAAGACAAATCACAAAGATCGCAGATGATGAAGAACTAACAAAAATGTTATGTCGATAGATCAATTGCCTCACATGGAAATATTTCCAAGAGGCTTAAACCTGGCTCTCGGTAATATTAATTTGTTCTGTCGTGATGATGAGAGTTTTCTAATAGTAAAATCCGACACTTAAAAAATATCTCGATAAGTGACTGTGTACAATTTTGTGTGAATGTTAGGTATAGCAAATTTTTTTTGTGTCAGATATAAAATAAGCACCGCAGTAGCCTTGTTACGGGGATTGTTATTTAACCATTCCTATTTTGTTTGATGACTATGATGGTTTCCTTGATAGGTCCTCGAGTTAGGTCCCCGATAATGAAATCGACAGTATTGCCTCAACAAAGTCGTTTTCGTATTTTTTTAGACTAACATGGGGGGGGGGGGGGTCTATGGGGGTGGGGGGGGGGGGCAAAAATCATGTTGTCGTTCTAATGTGTTTGGTTCAGAAACCCCTATAATATTCTTACTCCCAAAATTATAAAGAATAAGGTGGTTAAAAACCCCAAAGCACTAGGCCTAGCCACACAAAGTAGGAATAATTGAAATCAAATATATGCAACACAAAAGCTAAAAACAGCATGTTTATAAAATATGGACCTAGGCCGATAATGTCAATATTATTTCAACTACGGTAACCCTTCCGCTATCAGCACAGACCCTATTTTTTTCAAAGCTTCTGTGCAAGACAGAAATTGTTGGAGAAAGCTAACCCTGGATCAAAAGGATTCATTATGCGCAACGGGGCGTGGCCGTTGACGTTGGTCGTTCTCATCTCTGGCAACTTCCAGATATGCAATTTAGAACGAATGCGGTACATACATTAAAATGTTGATGAACGCTGAAAAGTCTCTAATCCACAAGAAATTAAGAAGTACACCGTGCGAACATTAATCAGTCGCACATGGGCGAAAAAGTAAGTACGGAAATGAAATCCAAGACGAGACAGTTTTGCCCTTGTCCTACGCGAATAAGCCACGCGTACGTTACAAGAGCTAGAAAAATAATCGATGATCCCTAACCATTCTCTGAATGCAATTAAATGCTTAGGCCTTGATATTGAATCAGGTGGAGCTTATTAGCATGGGCAAGAACATACACTCTTCTGTTTGTATGGGAGAGTCCAACAGTTAGAGAAACGACAGAAACATCCCATCCCATTACAGCAGGGAAATAGGGAGAAAGAAGGTAAGACCGTGGGGGCGACTTGACAGATTATACCGTGCCAGTGTATTGATGTATCTCGGTCATCAACACCTTCACCTACAACAACACCAACAGTTTCAGTAACGATAGGAGGGATCTCCAATGTCTACAACAGAAAAGCAAGAATGGACAAGACAGGGAAAACAGGAGAAAAGAAAAGAAAAGAAAAGAGGTGGGAAAAAGGAACAAAGAAGCCGCAAGGAGAAAATCCTAATCGCAACCTACATGTGCAGCAGCATTGACACGGTCGGAAATTACTAATCTAGGAGCAACTACACCCCTACCGCCACTAATAACAGCAGCGTCTTTGTCTGCAAACAAAAATAATTAAGCGTCGATTATTCAGACTGTCGTAATTCAAACGGATAAGAAAAAGACTGCAGCCAACCAACCGTATCCGCATACATCAACAGCAAAGAAAGAGGTTTTGAAAAATGTATGTACACTATGTAGACTAAATCCTAAAATATCATAGAATATGAAAATTTATAACTGATTAGCGTGATCCAAATTACGATATATGGCTTACAAGCAAATGTCGTAGGGAATTGCCAGAATTAGACACTTGGACTGAGTTCAAATGTTAGAAGACACATGGCTTTTTAGAGAGGTTCAGTTGACCGGAGGGGGGGGGGGGGGCTCTAGCCGAATATTTCATTTTCCTAGCCCATGCGTAAAATAAGAAGCATTCAGTATATGCTGTAAAACTAAGAGTTGTGGCTCGTTTTCCGCTGAAAGAATACTATTAATGAGCGGTGTACACAGTTAAATCCTTGATGTGCTTATTTGCACGAGCAAGGGTGGAAGCAGTTAGTGTACGGTATACACAGTTGTTAAAATAAAAGCGCTTTCTCCTATTTCCCGATCGATGAAAAATTAAGTAGGTGCTAATACTAAAGTTATCCAGTCGTACAAGGCCAACAGGTTATACATGACCCTAGATATGCATCGTTGAACCTGTAGAGAAAAAGGACAACACAGCATTGCAAGATGGGAAACCTGATTGAAGCCATAATCTCGATGAAAAGAGTGGAGCACCTTCGAGGTCGGAAGAAGGACTTTTGGGGGAGAGAGTCGAGGAGGAGGCGGGAAAGGAGTCTGGAAAAGAAAGTGGACGAGGAGGAAACGGAGTTTGGAGAAAGACTGGAATGAAGAGAAGTAATTGGGTTATAGGAGAGAGAAGAATACCACATATATGTAGAATAAACGGACAGGTGGAAATCGATCTCCCACTGCTAATCAAATGATTTAATATGCTATTAAATGGTCGAGCGGAAGGAGTGTAATTGGAAATTTGAAGTATTTGATTATTGAATTTTTAAATTGTTATTCATTGAGTTTCAACTTTAAAAATATATTTGACCATACAATCGTCAGCATTGCTGACTGGGGGCTCAGAGCTTTCCATCTATTTGTCACTAATTCAACTTCCATCCAAAATTTAACCGGACTTCTATAATAGTTTAATTGTCAAGATGTTTGTTTGTTTTAATTTGTTTGTCTGATGTTTCATTTTTTTAAAAAATATATTTATTCCATTGCATGATTCTGTAATGCAATATTGTTGAATTTTTTAGAATTAAGATCAATTGCACTTGACTCGACATTTGTTTTATTTTCATTGGTAAACACCTAATAATATAAACACTGAATCTAGTTTCTGACTGATTCAGAACCAACTAAGTTTTAGTAAATTTATTTTTAAACATTCTTTCTCAGATTAAGAAGTATTGAAGTACGTTATTTCTGATTGTTACAAATTGAAAAATCGGCATCCGAATCAAGACAGACCTGTTCCAGATGCTCTTATTTCTAAGAGGTCAAGGTCACGGCCATGTATTGAAAGAAATACATTTGTTGGGTCTAATAAATCCCAGTCTGATTTTATTATGGAGAATTATGATCCATTCATATCGAAGGGCTCTATATCACTCTTGGGTGATTCAGCCAATACCACCACTATTAAAATTTTAAGGGACACAGGATCGTCTTTTATTGTCAGGTACTTTGCCTTTTTCTGAGAAGTCTTCTTCTAATGAAAGTGTTCCTATACAGGGAGTAGAGTGCGGCTTTGTTAATGTTCCTCTCCATTGTGTAAATTTGTCATCAGAATTAGTGTCAGGACCTGTGACAGTCGGAACAGTCTCGGTTTTACCCGTTGAGGGCATTCATTTATAGCTAGGCAATGACTTAGCTGGAGACAAGGTTGTGGTTAATCCATGTGTAACTGACAAGCCTGAAAGTTGATCCAATTGAAAAAGAATTCCCTGATACATTTCAAGCTTGTGCAGTTACCAGAGCTATGGCAAAGAAAGCTCTTGAGAATGATGTTGATGAAGTCAGTATTCCTTTGGCTGACACGTATATAGGTCAGGCTTTTGATGATGTCACTTTTACTCCTTGTTTGGATCAATCATAAGGTATTGATCATAGTGATCCTCTTTTAACAACTCATTCTCTTTATTCTAATCAGGGTGATAAACTTGTCGTCGAACAGTAAAAAGATTCTGAGATCTCCTGTTTGTTTCAAAGGGCTATAAGTGAGACTGAAGCCACTGAAGATCCTGTCTGTTATTTCATTAAAAATGGAATTCTGATGATAAAATGGAGACCTCCCGAGGTACCTGCTGGTGATGAGTGGTCGGTGAACTATCAAATAGTAGTTCCAAAACCTTACAGACAGGAAATACTTAATTTGGCCCATGAAACTCCTTTGGCTGGTCATTTAGGGATTAATAAAACTTATCACAAGATCTTGACTCACTTCTATTGGCCAAAAATCAAAAGTGATGTTGCCAAATACTGTAGATCTTGTCATACTTGTCAAATGGTAGGAAAACCCAATCAGAAGATACCTAAGGCTCATCTACAACCTATTCCTGCCTTTGACGAACCATTTAGTAGAATTATGGTAGATTGTGTAGGTCCCTTACCCAAAACCAAGTCAGGTAACCAATACCTACTGACCGACCATTATGTGCGCGTCAACAAGGTTTCCAGAGGCAATTCCGTTAAGGAATATAAAATCTAAAACAATAGTAAAAGCTTTGATAAAGTTTTTTTTTTACTCATTATGGCCTTCCCAAATCTGTTCAGTCTGATCAAGGTTTAGACTTCATGTCTGGAATTTTCCATCAAGTTATGTATTATGTATAAATTGGGCATTCAGCCATTCAAATCTTCTGCTTATCACCCTGAGAGCCAAGGGGCATTAGAAAGATTCCATCAGACTTTGAAAAATATGATCCGATCATATTGTTTTGATACGAATAAAGATTGGGATGAAGGCATTCATCTACTATTATTTGCTGTTGGAGAATCAGTTCAAGAATCTTTATGCTTCAGTCCCTTTGAACTGGTTTTTGGACATACTGTGCGTGGACAATTGAAGTTATTGAAAGAGAAACTTCTCTCTAATGAAGATACGGAGATCAATCTTCTTGATTATGTTTCCGATTTTAGATACAAGTTGTCAAAGGCTTGTGAGGTCGCAAGAGCAAATCTGCACTCTGCTCAATCTAAAATGAAATCAATATATGATAAAAAATCGAAGGAAAGGAGTTTTCAGCCTGGTGATAGAGTCCTGGCTCTCTTACCAATGACACAAAATCCTCTTCAGGCCAAATAGTATGGTCCCTACACAGTTGACAGGAAAATTAATGACTTAAATTACATCATAAATACTCCTGGGAGGCGAAAACAAAAACAACTCTGCCATATAAACATGTTGAAAGAGTATATTGAAAGAGATAGCCAAGTTAAACCTGTAATTAATTTAGTTGTACCTGTCCCATTCAGTGAAGGAATATCATCAGATTCTATTGATACTGAAATGACGAATCTTTGTAATTCAGAAATTATGAAAGATCTAGACCAGAAACTTTCACTTTTGCAAGTGCAAGAAAGAAATGAACTGAAACAGTTATTATTTGAATATGAGCACTTATTTCCAGATGTTCCTACAAGGACAAACAAAATTTTTCATGACGTTGAAATTATAAGTTCCAAACCTGTCAAACAACATCCATACAGGATGAATCCACTGAAACAGGAATACTTGAAAAAGGAAATTCAATATTTGCTGGAGAATGATGTTATTGAGCCCAGTAAAAGTGATTGGAGTTCAACATGCATGCTTGTTCCAAAACCGGATAAAACGTATGTGCACTGATTATAGGAAGGTGAACAGTGTGACAAAAACAGATTCATTCCCATTACCAAGAATTGACGATTTGTATTGATAAAATCGGGAATGCCAAGTATGTCACCAAATTTGATCTTGTGAAAGGATTTTGGCAGATTCCACTAACGGAAAGAGCAAAGGAAATTTTGGCATTTGTGACTCCAGATGGACTTTACCAATATAAAGTAAGACCATTTCAACGTCTCATAAAAATGATCACCTCTGGTCTAGTAAATTGTGATGCCTAAATAGATGACGTCATCATCTACGACGCCTGGATAGAACATCTAGCAACAATTCGAAAATTCTTTGACAGACTCACTGATGCATGTTTGACGGTTAATTTATCTAAAAGTGAGTTCTGCCGTGCTAGTGTGACTTAGGACATATTGTGGGACATGGACAAGTTAAACCAATAGATGCTCTTTCCCGTGTATAACAATATCTTATATCATATACATTGTGTAATTTATACATGTTCTTTTAACCTCAGGTGTAAATTGGTTTGTGGTAAAAAGAAAGTTTCATCATATAAATTTTTTTATATATTTTATAGGGCAAGGTGTTACGTATATTTAATATATCATTTATATTTATTTTTATTGTCTGTTTGTTAGATTCAAATTTGGCATTTTAAGTTTAAAGATTCGTTTATGGGGGAGGGACCTGTACTTTACAGAATAAACACCAGGTGTTGACCTCATTTCTGACTTGGTTTCCGAGTTGTAAACAGGCTTTTAAAATGATTGGTTGGTTCCAAGGACGTTATGGAGTTTTATATAAACATCTTTCTATTTTGTTGGGTCATATGCTGTTTACGTGATTTCTTGAACGTAAATTTGTTCCGAGAGATTCTAGAAGATCAAGGCTCCTTTCTTGTTTACGTAAAAACAGGTATATAAACTATGTTTTGGAGCGAGCTATTCAGTAGAAGAAATTGGGCTGTTAGAATATTAAGTTGTGTCATTTTGAGTTATTTTAAATTACCTTGTACTGGAAATTATGTCAATTCATTTGCATCCAGAGGAATTATTTTGTTATTTATCTGGAAAAGAATTGTGCTCATAGACTTTTATTAACAAGCACTGACTTCATCAAGTGACAATGTCTTCCATATTGGATACTTCACTGGGATTCGAACTTGGAATTATTTGGACATTTTATTACCTCTAATTTCTCTAGTGGATAATATTATGAATTATTTTGGATTAATTTTGGAATTGATTCTTTAAACCTTAAGTTTATTTTTCTTTTCTGGAAAATATTTGTGCTCAATAAACTGTTTATTAAGTTTTACAAGCTTGTTATTTTCACTCTTTCTATGTTACTGTTTATTTGAGCCTAAGCACGCAACACAATCTAGAATATTTTCTGTGATTCAACAAGAGACCCTTGACACTGCAGCATTTTGCTGACTGTTAATGACGTCATTATCTTCCATTTTTGATTTCATCAGGATTCGAACTAGAGTTTCATTCAGGACTTTTAATTACTAGGCCTTCTATATTTTAATTCTTGGATTATTTTTAGATTTAAATCGTAGAACTTAAGGTTTTTTTTGGTCATCATTTAGTTGATATTCTATGAAAATAAATTAGTTGTTAAATTTTACAAAGCTTGTTATCTTCACTCTTTTCTGTTACCTTTTTGTAAGAGCCTAGACTCGTAACAAAATAAAATATTAGAAAAACCCCATCCCAATCATAACAATCCCCATAATTTGGTTTACACTATTCAGTCTTAGATAAATTGATCAAAATTAGTAATTGCTAAATATTTACACCCTTCCCACCATAGCCAGCAAATTTTCAGCATGATATTTATCAAGCAAATTAGCAAAATCGTTGGAAAATATGAAGAGTAAATAAATTCATCAAACTACAATTGAATTCTTTTTGGTTACTGCATACAGGGATGTCAATCAAACCGAATTTTAATTGGCCAATATGACTGAAGATGTCAATATAACTGTGGTTAATCTCAAGGGGGATATCAATAAATCAAAAAGGAAAGTATTTCTTTCATGACAAGACCAAGGGCTAAAGAGACTAATTTCTAATTAAAGACCAAAATGTAATTGTTGTAAGCTGATTTGACACTTACTATACCTACCAAACACATCTGGTTATAAGCAGAGTCCAACTGTAAATCGCACAGACACAGATCTGCCATCACATGACGTACCGGCAGATATGGGTCTGTTCAGTTTGTTAGGAGTAATCAGTAGACTAAAGAATATATATCCTGGTCTACAGTCGGAATATATCTTGGCAGATCAGGATCTTTGGTTGCAGTTTCAAAAAGCAAGTACATGTAGCATTTTTTTTTTTTTATAAAATTCAAAAACGCAAGAGTACTTAGCACTAGGTAACATGCATGTTGACATAATTTAAGAGTGCTACAGTGCATGCAAAGATGGTGACAGCAGAAAATGATGACAATACAAACTATTCTTTTAAGTATTTTATTGGAAAAATAAGACTGAACACAGCTGAATATGCAAATGTTTTGTATCTTGCATTTTAGATAGTGTGCAACACTTAATACAAATATCCTTACAAAAGACATTCTTACAAAATTAAAAATTCTCATCCACTCTTGGACTTGACAACTCTAAATTTTACTTTAAAAAATCATCAAAACAAAAGGCTCAAGTGGATCAATTATTGCTCATCTGCCTAAAAGCTAAAAGCAAGAGCAGTTGGCAAAGGAAACGAGTCAGAATGATGCATTCTGTAGAAAATTTTCAAATGCTGTCAATTAATCAGGTTATAAAAATAACTTTCAGATTTTTAGTCCTTTCTAGCTTTTACATCTTTGTTCAGAGTTAATGGCATATTAGTATCCCTGTCCAATATCGAGAGGCCTCAGTACAGAGGTGCTTTCTGTAAATATCTGTCAAATATTGTTCAGTATTACTTAAACAAATTAGTCTAAATATCATTCCATTTTAAGATGTGTCCATATCTATTGGTAGATTGGTATAATTTCTATAAATGTTAAATGTTCTTAGTTGGGACACTTTTTTGTCAGTTTTATATAACTCTACCAAATTGCATTTAGAAGTTATGAACAAATATATAATTTTTAGTAGTTATTAATTAGCAATTGTTATTGGTACAAACTTAAAATTGGTTTATTTAATTTTTATTTTATATTGTCTACATTTAGTAACAGCATCTTCATTTTTTGTTGAATGTGCATAATTCTGTTTAAAACTGAAAACTCTTAATGCCAAGATTTGATGACATCTGTGCAAAATTTAAAGGCCCTTATGCCAGGATGTTGTCAAGAATTGTCAAATTCTGTATGTTGGATGATGGATCAGCATCCCCTCGACAAATCGGAGGCATTTTGCCAAAATGAACCCTGTAAACTCGTGAGCATCTTGAAGAAGCAGTTTTAAGCTGTGACAGCAAAAAGTTTTAAATTATGAATTTACAATGCAAGACAGACAAAGGACCATACCAGACTCTCACCTTGACCTTCCAGTCTGGGAAGCTAAAAACTCTTGCAACAAGATGTTTTTCTTAATCATATAATTTTTGTATGAGCATGAAAGCCTTCATTATATAAATTAGATTCAAGTGCATATTCCATGCATGGAGATCTTAATATGTTATGTGTAAAGTATGGACTAGTCCTGAACAAGACATTAACAACAAATACAAAATGTGCAAAAGGATTTGATGTATATACATTTTGTGTGATATGGAAAACTCACATACACATTTCATAAACTGACAAGCATAAAATCAAATCTATCAACAGCAACTCTTTCTCTTTCAATTATTCTTTCTAAAGAAATCACACAAAGGGTAAAACAAAAATATCTCTAACAATCCCACTAAACATATTTCTGAGGTAGGGATCACCTAAAACTACAAGTAATTTTTTTCGACCAGCTATTACTTTTCCGAACTATGCAGTAAAATGAAAGTCCGAATTCATCAGTTTTAATCTGCATTGGAATAGAATTGATACTACCGTGAAATATTGACTGTTGTATTCTTTCAAATACACTTTTGCTTTATCTATATACAATTTGAACTGAACTTGAAAATTGTCCACTTGTCTATTGAAAATTGTCCACCTGTCTATTGAAAATTGTACAAAAGAGAGCATTTTACACGAAATCCACTGCTCAAATATTGAAAATTTAAACAACTTGTACATAAAGGACTCCACAGTTTACCATCTTTGTACTCTAGATGAATTGTAGGCCAACAAAAATAACCTGAATAAATGTTAATCAGGGAAGGGTAGAGTACTTGCCAAATTTCATCTGCTTAACATAAATACATGCAAACTGAACTCGAGCTAATAATGACAAATGCAGAACAAAGGTCCTTACACACTGTAATTGTGTTCAACAAGGCCTTACATTGAGGAACTTATCTTAGGAAACTTGGGAGAATTGGCAATCAATGAGCAAACTGGTCTCTTATTCCATTTTATGTGGTGGCCTCCATTTATACCAACTAAAACTCATTCTTTTCTGCCAACTCAGAAAACACTTGTAGTTTTGTATACACTTTAAACTGTCAAACCACAACCCTTGAATTTGTATTACTTTTATAAATAATACATGTGATTTTTACCAAACTGGGGCCCACGTATTTCACATCAAATTAAATGTTGCTGTTCATAAATACCAAATATATGACAATAATTTACAGTGTGCATCTATTGTGTGCACCCAGTATGCCTCAAATATCGCTTCCATCATAATTATATATTAGAAAGTGGCCAAATGTTGGCACTACATATTTACCAGTAAAATGCTATGCATTGTGATTTTTATGATCAATCAACAAACTCCACGTGTAAAATTATGTACAAGATACAGTCATAAGGAGCCAATTTAACTTAAAATATGTACATTGCATTTGTTAATACTTCTACCACTCAGAAACATTCTGAACATTAAACATATGCAAAATATGTTCAAATTAGACACAGTTGGTGTACAAATCATGCTCATGTACAAACTTAATATAAATGAAAATATTTATATAAATATATCATAAATAGATCATAAACTAAAATTGTCAGCCACATTCTGTAATATGTGGAGAAAAAACTATTGCCCAGTATCTTTTTACCTTTGTTATCATGTACTAATGAATCCCTCTACACTGAAATGCTCTGGCACTTACATGTCAAGTTTAGTATTATATTACTAGGTCTAACCAGGCAAGGTTAATAAAAAGGAATCCTATATCAGCAATCCAATCCATTTTTTCTCTCTCACCACTGTCAAATATTCCTTTTCCCTCATGAGAATAGACCATCCAATTATTTGTATTGGTATCTTAGCTGCTCTTCCTATTTAAAGATTTACAGTTTGTTGGCTAGAATCATCACACAATCTCCAACTCAAATTTATTGAAGTTTGGTTTTTATACAATCTTGTTAAGAAGGTTTATCAGGAGGCTTTATTTAAATACAAAATAATACAAAGCACTAAAAAACTCAATATCATTAAGAAAAGAGGTCAAAACCCAAATAATCTGTATAACACTTTTATCAGTATACACCATAGATACCTTGCATACAAAATAGTTGTTGTAGAGTTTAATGCCATTTTTAAGCACATGATAATAATAATACACGGCGGCCAGTATTAATGGTGGAAGAAAGCCCTGGAAAGAACCGACACATGAAAAAATACTGGCAAGCTTTCTCACATACCCACAATAGCTGAATCCAAGGCTTGAACCCATAAAATTGTGTCATTAGCCTAAGACCATCGAGAATGCTGAGTCAGAACTACAATACTTTTGTAGTATACACCATGCATACCTTGGGTACAAAATTGTGTGCCTCGCCCAGGTGCAATACTTTTATCTGTATACACCATGCATACAATGGGTTCACGATTGTGTCCAAAGCCCTGGGGCAACCAGAACGCTTGGGTTGGATACTATTATGTTCTGTATAATAATTTTTTTAAAAACCAATATACATCATACATAGCAAACTTAAAGCATTATGCCCTGAGCCAGACCATCATATTTTGAACTCCGACAAGTGTGCCCCTAAGTGTAGGAATATTATTTTAAGAGAATTAATATTTAACAATTAAGAATCATTATTAATGATTCGTAACCAGGAAAACTGAAAGCTTTTAATAGTTTCACAATTTGCCTTCTTAGGGCTACCGAGTTAAATCAGAGATACCACATACTTTACACGGCACCCCAGCAGACAACCACCTGATTCTGATTTTTTTTTACCTGGGCCCTTCTGCCTTGAAACTTAACACAACATTTGGAGTAACAAATATTACTCCAAACTTTCAAAATATTACTAGAGATTTACAAATACAGCTTTCTGATTGGTTAGAACATTACTGAAAAAGATTAAACCATCGCAAACTGTAATGATAATGGGGGAAGATCTCTATTATGAAATTACACAACACAGACAGTTTTAAAACATTAAAAAAATTGTTCATGAACAATAACAGAATTCCAACTGTTTGATTTTCAAACCAATTACTCTTTGAGCTTGCAAAGAAGTCCTTTGCTTCATCAATTAGTACAGCATTATTTAAAATGAACTGTCTTCAACAACAAATAATATCCTGCATGCAAGAAAGACAATTTCACAACCAGATCAAACAACGTTGTATCAAAAGAAAAAGCAAACACATTTTTTTTCTCTCAGTGGGACTGTAGAAACTCTAATGATTAATTTGTTACGGTATTTTGTGGCATCATGCAGAAGAAATTGAAGTACCTTGCCAAGTGAAAAGGACACATGTAGTTGAACCTAATCTGAAAGTAGGATTTCAACCAGTATCCTTCTGGTCACAAGTGACAGATGCAAATCAGTGAGCAACCAGGCCACTCAGAATGAGATGATCAATGACTGAACAAAATGTGTCAACACCACATACTGTCCATATTTTGGACATGTATTACAATCATAGGAAATATGGAACAAATATAAATTACTGTATCACAAATTCTGTAACAATATCAGATTATTATATTAAGTGTAGATTGCTTGTGACTTAATTTTAAATCACATATATTTTCACAATGACCTGCCCATGCATGGTACACAATACTTGTAAGATTTTGGCTGTTTATTTTTATTTAACAAAAATGTTAAAAGAAAACTTTCAAAATACAACTATATTGTGTGGTTGGATGCATGTGATATTACCTATATTTATAATGATTCTCCATAAATATCTGTCTTCTTCATACAAAGTGCACACACACACACACACACACACACACATATATGCTGCACATTACAGTACTCGTATCCTTTTCATGAGACAGATGTACGATGAAAGATAACAATTAAAGATTGAGCTGTATGAATACATGATTTAACTTTATGCACACATGATCATGGCACATATTGATCTGCTTCCTAAATGACATTTTGTCATGAAATTATCTCTTCTTTGATGTTTTCAACTTTAATATCTATAGCTGCAGAGACTGATGTCTGTTCTGTAACAGAAGGTACAGACTCCTCTATGTTTGGTTCTTGTTTGATTGTCAACTGTGACACAGCTGTCGTTACATTTGCTTCTGGCTGAACATCAGATGATGTTAAAGAGATGGGTTCCATTTTCACTTCCACTGTTATTTTCATGTCTGGTGCCTCCGTTTTAGCCTCAACTGAAGGCTGTGTCTCCAATACTGGGGTATCACAAGCATTATTGCTTGAAGCTGGTTCAAATTCAGGTTTGACCACTGGAAAATCTGATGGTGATGGGGTTGAATCTGACAACTGAAACAGAATTAAGATTTTGACTCAATTTATCAAGATGAAAATATTTTTGGAAGAGAAAATACTATTATTTATTATCTCCATTGTTTGCTTTTGCATGACATATTTTAGGCATGTTGGCCATACAGGGTATTCAATTGGCACCATTTTCATTTAGGACTAACTAGACAGCAAAAGAAGACTTAGTGAAAACCAAATGTTTTTATGATCATCCAATCAAGAATATCAAAGACAATGATTTATTGACATTGATGCTCCAAAGGTAAATTGACTAGTCCTACTTAATAGTCAGAAATCCTTCTCAATTAACTGACTGGCAAGAAACAAAGTTTTAAAGTCTAACAGAAAATATACCAGCTTCAGGCTGGTGGATTACTGCTAATTTTGACCCCCGAGGTAATTTGAAAAGCCTACAAAAAGTCAACATAAGCTTAAAACAACTAACCTCACTATAATCTTCATAGCAAATAGGATGATAAGTCTTTTCGTTGACCCGTATTGCATCCCGCAAGTGCCACTCTTCCTGATCCTCATCCCAATATTGTTCAAATGGCTCATGGCATATCTCGCACAGCTGTAATACAATAGTATGAATAGTGCAACAAATGAAAAGAACTTGCCATTATAACGCTGGCCTCGTAATATAATCTGCTGCATAGACAAGCTAGCTTAAAATTGTTACACTGACTGCACATCTGACCTTAAATAAATGATAGGGATACGTTCTTAATAATAAGATGTTAAACATTCTAATAGGATGGCTAATTTTCTTGAAATATTGGATCTCAAAATTCAAATCAAGCTACAAGCCCTTATGATTCTACCTCATGATTCTGATTTTAATCCGAGTAAAAATAATAATAATTTAAACCAAGCTACGAGCCGTTATGATTCTTTCCATGATTCTGATTTTAATCCGAGTAGAAATAATAATAATTCAAACCAAGTTATGAGCCTTTATGATTCTACCCCATGATTCTGATTTTAATCTAAGTAGAAATAATGTTCATTGTTTAGACTTGGAGCTGGAACTTAAGTTTCATGCCCAATAAAATCAGTGATAAAAGATTTTAGATTTTGTTTTAACACTCACATAGTTCTGTTGTAGCTTTAATAAATGTAATTCATTAATAGATACATCACTTATTCACAAATCTCCTGGTACCCTCTTGTAAATAACTGTATCCAATGCTGGAGTAAATTGCTAACATCAATATTTTCAAATTAGTTTACAATGGAATGTATTTTTTACAATACATATATCTACTGTTAACTCCAGAAGGCCAAAAAAGTAATTTCTATAAATAGTAAACTTACATCATCTTTATCTTCCCCTGTAGCACGAGGACACTTGATAACTGAGGTACCTTCTGGTACCTTAATCAAAGTAAATGGCATTTGTGCTGGTGCAGTTGGAGCTGGAGTAGGTGCCATCATCTGCTCAAAGATGCTGCTGCGAGCTGAAGAAAAAAAATGAATTCATTTATATCAATAACAATCAGGATTCAAATTTAAGTTCAAACTATGGTTGCATCCCAAAGGGTCCCACTTAAATACAATTTTCTTGAAAGAGCCTTGAATGGATAAGCTTGTACTCTGAAACACAAGCTAAAGAAACGGTCATTGGAGGCCACAACTCCTTTAAAAGACGAGGTGGAATCTTGGAACTTGTTCAAGGTCTCATCAATATAATGGTGCATGGCAAGTCTAGTTAAAAATGAATTATTCTCGTTATTGTAAAAGAATTATAGGACTTACAGTACTAAAACCAGAAACCTGTCTAGAAATTGGTGAATGTAAAATAAAAGTTTATTTAAAAAACATGAATAGTTGAGATCAAATGTAAACATTTATTAAAAAAACATAATCTTTGGAGACCATATCCAATTTGCAACTCAAAAAAATACAAAGTTCTATTGATGGAATTTTGAGCTAGACCAGACTTGGAAATATTCATTAATGAAATTATTATCAGATTCATTTAGTGCATAATTGAAAACAAGTATTTAAGACAAGTATATTAAAGAAATGAAATAGCACGTCTAGCTTTCTTTATATCGAAAGTTGCATCAAGGATATGTCTATTATACAAATGTCTCATTTGGATTCTAAAAGTCCAGGACTCCCATATTGGTAAAAATGGGAGTCCCACCAGCAAAAATTGCAGTCCACTCTCAGAAAATGTTGACCGTTGCAGATTAGAAGAACTGTGGCTGCCATTGAATTTAATTTCCACATTCTTTATAACAATGACATGTACACTGTGTCAGCCTATTCGGCGCATCTGATAATTCTGCACAATTATATGTCATTTCTGTCAAAATTGGATCATGTGCTGTTTTGGTTGAAAATTCAATTTTTGGTTGAAATGCTAACAGAAATATTTCAAAGTATCATATTTCATTCAGATAACCTTATTTATAAACATTACATCTTTCAAAGCCATGCAGAGAATAGTCCGCCATATATGGAGTAATGAAAACATAGGAGGGTATCTCATTTTTACAAAATTACTATTACTTTGAATAGAATATTCTGGCGACAGCCGCTTTTCAATGTGTAAGCATTGCTGAATTTTTCTTTCGTCAATTGAATTCAATATATGCTTTGCGCCAATATTGGTGACTTTAGATGATCAATATAGCCTGAAAGAGGTGTAAATCTTGTTAGTCCTTTGGGGTGAGTCTGAATTTTGTCAATCTAAGGAATGGTCTTATTCCAAACACTAACCTAGGCTTCACACACTTTCTTACATTTGGCTGAATTTTTTTATATCATTTGATTACAGGAGCCATGCTTAATTTTACCATTATAGTGGTTTACTATCATTTTACAAATGTTGTTCCCCCACATCTTCATGATTCTAGTTACATGAATTGAATTGTTAGTGTGCAAGGCATATCATGAATGTCTACATGTTTATTTCATATATATATATATATATATATATATATATATATATATATATATATATATATATATATATATATATATAGATATATACATACACACACACACCCTTTTATATACCCAGACTTTCCAGAGGGGGGGGGGTGGCGGCCTAAAAAGTTTGTGAGAAGTGTATGTAATGTATGTAGTAAGAAAGCTACATACTTGAAAGCTTTAAGATCTTTATTTAAAAGTAACATATAATGTGTCTTCATTAACGTCATGACATGTTAATGTTTGGTAATAATTTATTTAGTTGTTGCTGTTTTTTTAAAACTCATTACTTCATTTCATAACTTGTTTTTTCCCACATGCATTGCGTTTTTGCTTGATCCAAAATCTATTCCATTTCTATCTTGTTATAAAACCATGTACAATTTCCTAAATATTGTTAACTTTAATAATTCCCTTCATGCTGTCCAAGGAAATGAGAACTAATTCATCCTTTTCTTCATTCACATACCAAGTGACGGATATAGTATTTATCTTACTGTAAGAAATTTAAGATTAGACTTTACACCGTAGAACTTGTCAGCTGGTTTGATATATGTGCAAAATTAGTGAAAGAATTCTGATTTCCCTCTTGCAGTGCTGTAAGATGTGGGAAGAAATGTTTGCAAAAAATAGGAAAAATAGAAACCTGTTAGTTCCTTGGTTTATTTATAAAATCCAATTAAACACTATTGGCTTTATCATGCGACAATGTTATGCTACTCTGAACATCTAGTTCCTCTTTGCTTAGCTTACCTATTTCTTCAGTATCTCCTATTTCTTCATATTGAGTCCAGTCCTGCAGAACATAGATACAAATATTACATGCACATTATGTATTTACAGTACCTGTAACTTAGATAGCATGAAAGAAACTCTCATTTTTGAATTTTGAAGTTAATATCTCATCATGTAAATTTTGGGCAATGCAAATATACAGATGGCTTGGATTATCCAGGTAATATTACACTACATGGTTTGCATACTTTTCTAAAGATACATTTCCAAGGTTTTTCTGAGTCGGCTTGGAGTATTAATAAAATATTACATTAAACAAATTCAACAGGTTGGCATGGAGTATTATAGTTATGCTAGATTAAACAGGTTCAATAGAATGAACTTGACAGATACTGATGATGATCATTTTCTTTAAGATCACAAACATGTAAATGTAATTAATTATAATCGTTTCAAAACTTTTTTGGCCTTTTTATTGAGCAAAATGTTTTGATGACACTGCTACTGAAATGATTCTCTGTTGTTTATAATTACTACAAAAAAGTTGAAAACTATGTCATAAGAGGTTACCACTTGGACTAATTATTTCCAGTCAGGATTAAAATTTGAGTTCTATCCATTTAGTACAGAAAATACTGAATTATCACAAACTATTCTTAGTAACTGAAGAATCATCAGCAACCAACTCATACACTTTGGAATCAAAACCAGTGATGTGATACTTCATTATGCATAATGCAGATGAACAAAAGCCTGCGATTTATTCTTAAAGATTTCATATCAAAATTACATCTATGAAACTAAAAATTCTTATAATTTTAAACACAACTTGTGCAAAAGAAAGCTAATACACAATTAACCATACAGCTTCCACCTTATTTAACAACTAAAGTTCAGCAAAACTTAAAGTCTCGTGTTAATAGTGACACAAAACTTAAAGTCTCGTGTGTTAATAGTGACACAAAACTGTTGCCCTCTGGCAATGGAGGCATTGAACCATAGCATATCATGATACAAGCTCTAGGCAAAAAAGATAACTTTACAAAAGTTTTATTTCAATCCAGTGACTGGTGAATAATTCTTAAATACCTGATGCAAGTGGATCCCCAAAAAAAATCTCATAAAATTTTTATTAAAAATCTTACATGCATTCCATAGAACCATTTTTGGCATCTTGTGACTTTGTATTCATCCTTGTCCCTCTTGTTTTGTCGGAAATGCCAGTCCAAGTGTTCTCGATATTTGTCTGTGTCATCCAACGTGAAGCGTGTACCACAGGATGAGCACTGGATGCCAGAGTACAGCCGACTTATCACTCCCTTGTGACACCTGTAATAAAACAGTTGATTGAATTTATTAGATGATTTGAAAGTGTGGGGCACTATGTTTCAACAGATCACATAACGAAACTCCTATAATGTGCAATTTGACAATTATTCTTTACTTATGAATGAACATTCTTATTAGACATTGGAACTAAGATATCTGATAGACATTATGAATGAATGAATGATAAAATAAAAAAAAATAAAAAATCAATTATGCAATAAATAATAACTAAAGTGTGATTGTCAAAAAAAAAAAAAAACCAACAAAATCATTTATATATTAGTTTCTATTCATTTGATATTCACATTTACTTTCCATGTCTTTCAAATAAAAATAAAAAACAAGGAACTGGATAAAGCATGCAACGAAACTCAAGAGGTTTCTTAGTGATGGAACACTACTGGAGCAGAAATCATGCTGAAATTCCCTTTACATCAATTCCCTGTGAAACGGGCTTCAGCCATCAAAATAATGTAAAGAATAAGCTCTGACAAAGGCTGGTAAAGATTCAATTGAGGTACATGTATGTTTAGCACATGCTCTGACACTATTATAAAGACAGGATCAAAGGAAAATCAAACACAAGTATCCTGTAAATTGTCTTTACTATTATGCATACACTGCATATTGTCTGAATAATTATCTATCCTGAGCACAATTAGTAATTTACACCTCATATTGCTATATCCTTTTTCTCTTGCCACAATGGCGATGAAAACCCTCAGTACAACAATGTAACACCCAGCCTCTGGCATCTTTCATTTAATAATGACATTAACATTACTTACATTTTTAACTTGGTCATATTCAGGTCTGTCATATCTGGAACTTCAAGAACCTCTTCCTTTTTCTGAAATTAAGAAAGTATAAAACCAAACTTCAGCTGCTATCCTACAAAAAAAGCTTACACTACTGTGCTATATAAATATTGAAGTTTGGTGCCACAAAAATAGTTGCACCACAATACACTGCTGTATATTGTACATACCACAATATGTACCATGATATTCTGTAAATATATTATTGGAGAAGAATTTGTGACAAATACAACTGTTTTGTCACGAAAAATAAAAATAAGCTTTTATTATTATTAAATTTGTAATAAGGTTAACCCGTATGTTCATATATTCCTTACTGACAGAAACTACTTAAGAAGAACCAGTATGGTGGAAAAGTCCCAAGGCAAGTAACACCAGAACAAAATACAATGCTAAACCAGTATATGGGTTAATACTGCTTATCTAGAATAAATATTCATGATATATAAGCAAAAAATAAAATCAAAAGAAAAACAATTAGGACTGATGCTTTAGGACTGCTACAAATGTTTGAGTAAATGAACTCACAACTTACAAAAAAAGTGATCACCTCCATCAGCTTAGGAGTTAAAATATTTTACTAACAATAAGGGGGTGGGGGAGGAGAAATAAAGGGGGAAGGATATAGTTGAATATTTACCGAACACTTAAATACCCTTCTCTCTTTTTTCCTGCTCCACTCTATTAAAGCTATAACTAAAACTAACTCCTCAACAGACATTTCATCCAGCTAAATAAGAATTAGTGCACTGATTGTTTCTGAGCTTAATCTGTTCCTTGTGTATGCATTTTTTTTTACTGTACTTAGAACTCCCTTTCACAATCTGCTATCTGAACTGTAAAAACCGAACAATCAGAACAGTTGTGTTTCCTGAACAATGAAAATTTAAGACTTTTTCCAGGTGTGCTAGTCATTTTAAATTTGTCCATACCTTTTCAAGGCTTGGAAAAAAAGCAATTTTCAAAATTAAAGACTTCCACACCCGGATGGGAACACTGCATTAATGACTTGTGGGCCATGAAAATAATTAAGTATAAAGACATGAATATCTTTGACAGACATGGGTACCTGGCAATTATCATTTTTCCTCCAATGATCTATAAGTTGTCCATCCTTACATCCTGGAAGGGATTCTGAAATCTTCTAACTTCCAAATCATACTGGTCCAACTCTTGCAAAATGCATGTTCTCTGTTGTTCAGTTTCTTTGCAAACTGACAATGTTTCATCTACTTTGCATTCCAACTAATTCCACACATTTTTCAAACTGCTATACAAACTTTTGTGTCCGCGTCTATTTTGTTAATTGGAGATCAATGTTTGGCAAGCATGTCATTTTTTTATCTTCAACAGCCAAGGTTCTGATATGTTAACACTATCTACACCTTGGTAGATCAAGCTGATATTTTAGTGTTTTGTTCTAGCCCCATCTATTCGATTTCACGACTTGCCTTCCTTAGTATGAAATTCCAACTAACCAATAGCGTGCGTGTGTGTATCTGTATCATTTGGACAAACAAAGTTTAGTCATATCCCTACATATCCTATGCAATCACATTATTATGACTCCAGACCAACCAGTCCTAACACTAACCTCTTAATCGCCTAGCGAGGCAGCTGTTAGTAACATTTTTAAAGCCTTTGGTAGGATGTGGCCAGAGTTCGAACATGCGACCTCTCACATCTGAGACAGATGTTCTAACCAATGGGCCATCTGGAAAGTTCCTCAATACAATATAACAGCTGTGCATTGTATATTGGCCAAAAATGGTGGACACAATTCGCTTTAAAAGGATATGTTTGTATCATAGAAAATGTAAATATATATTAGAGAGATGTCATTACAGGTGTACTTGAGTGAAAGGTATTTATACAAACATGGACTGGCATTGGAAAATTGCTTGTTTTATGAGTCTATTCAAGTTGTGTGTGTGTGTCATTTTGAATTTAAACGTAGCTTTACAAAAAAAAAAAAAAATTCAATGATATTGCTACAATGTCTGCAGTGTGATAATTTGTAGTGAAGTACTGTGATTCATGTCAAATAATGAAGCATGATGTCCCACCCAGTCACATTATCCTAACACTAGGCTGACCAGTCCTAACACTAACCTCTTAATGCTGAGCATCTAGTATGATGTGGCTGGGGTTTGCATTTGCGACCTCTTGCATCCAAGGCATACGCTCTAAACACCATGCCACCAGAGCGGTCCTATTCAAGTTGAGTGCTCCGCTGGTCTCGATCATTTAGGAAAAGTGATCAAATTTAACTGAATTTGACTGGTTGCAGTAAATATCTGCTTGATCCATCAGGTGCAGATATGGTTGACATGTAGGTATCTTGACTAGTGAAAATGCTCATTTCCATAGATTTCGATTATCTTAAGATTCAATGGACTAGTATAAACTTTTGACCAATCAGAACGATCTTTACAACAATCCGTTAATAAATAACTTAAATAACTAACTCTATTACAAGAATCATTTTTTGTACAGTGAAATTATTGCAGAATGGGGCTGGACAAACTTAATTAAAAGCAGGATCTGAGAGGACACAAGAAAAGGGACATGTTGCTAAAAATCAGATTCTTGTCTGGAATTCTGCTTGAAAACAGTAAAAAGCCTCACTGAAACTCACCTTTCTCTTAATGACAGTAATGCCAGGTTCCTCCTTCTTTGCTTCTGTCTTTGCAGATTCCTGACTGGATGTAGTGGTAAGAATACCTGCTGCCACCAATTTATTAAATAAACTGGATACATCAACAGTGGGTTGGGCTGGGGTAGGATTGATAGCTGAAAGAATGGTACACATGAAAAAAATTATCTGATAATACATGGTTCCCATGCTTTTCTACAGATAAATTTCCAGGTCGTTTTCAGGTTTTTTCCATGGTTGAAATTAATTATTTCAAGGTTCACATATGACCATTACTGAATGGAATTAAAGAACATTTCAGATTAAAAAACATGAATTTTCTAAATCTAATGATGTTTCTCTTTCAAGACTCCAAAACATCTAAGTCAGAAAAGATGAACATGTACAAAACAACAAAATGTATCACACAAAACAAGTTTGATTATAGTCCTATAATTAGCACATATTGCCAATTCAATGTACAGAATACAAATTTAAACTTTATTTTGCTGACCTGCATTTTGTTGCTAAGTGGGAACGCATTAAGAACATAAATTAGTTTGGTTTCTTTTCAAACCTTTAATTCTAATTAATAATATATATATTATATATATATATATATATATATATATATATATATATATATATATATATATATATATATATATATATATATGCACATGCATCTTATAGAAAGTAAACATTCCCTATTAGAGTAGAAAAAAAAAAAATGCAGTTAGAATCATGCTTTGTAACAAAAGAGTTTAACCATGTATTTACCTGTGCTAATAAACTCCCAAACAAGATTTTTCAAACAATATAATCTCCTTAAGATGATCTGGTTAAAAAACAACAACATAAAAAAATTTTTTTTCAAAAGGGTTGATTTAAATTTTGACAAAAGACCAAAATAACACTGCTGCATAAACAAGGACCGAGTTTTCTGTAAAATCAATTTGTCTTCTTGTAATTAGTTAAACCAGTCCCAAAATCTGTATTGATACACAAGCTTGTGTTGTTTCTTATTATATAATACAAGGGGTGACATTTCAGCTCTGAGATTAAAAAATTTGGACTACAAATTTGGCTTAAACTGAATAGCTGTTCGTTTTGTAATCCAGGTTGCCTCTGAATATTCCCAATCCATTTTTCATATTTGGACATTTAGGCTGGGATATTGAAAATTAGAATTTGTCACCACGGTGCAGTAGCGACATATGGCAGTCGCTTACCAGCTGGCTTAAAATTTTTAAACATATGATATCGACTTGTGCCTGCACGATATTGATAGGAATTTTTTTTTTGCAAGCTTCACAGAAGTTACTGTGAAAGTTATACCCTAACTACTTGCTTTGTTGTCCAATCAATAATCTTTTAGTTGTTGTGGCATCCAATACCATGTTTTTTTTTTATACTAATGATGTCATCAAAAGATGTACAGTTCTGAGACATTACTTATGACACCCGAAAAATTTGTGATATCATAGAAACTTCATTTATGATGTCACAATCTTTGATTTACATCAAATTACTGACCATAACCAGTGATGTCATGGAAATTTCATTATAGTGTGACTGGTCAACCTGTTATACTAACAAAAGTTCTATGACATCACTATGTTGTGGAAACTTGAAATGAGTATCAGGGCTTTTATTGCAAACATAACATGCTAAGAGTATATCCTGTTTGCAAAATATGCAAATCATTTAATTTTTTTTTAATTTAAAAAAAATGCATGTAAACTTTAATATACAATCATGAAATTTTACCAAAAAATTAAAACAAATATAGAAGTTGAAAGAAAAAAGAAAGATCTGAGAACAATTACTCTTACATTAAAAAGAAACATAACCACAGAGGCTAAAATACTCGCATTGGAATAAAGTTAATGGTAATTTTACCTGGCATAGAATATGCAATGCTTGTGCCTGGAATTCCAACCCCTGAAACTAAACAGAACAAAATAATTTTGTACATCTCCAAAAATCTAAAATTTAAAGTCTAGACAAATTTATAGCAAGAAGATAGATGTATACACTCAAATTAAATTTAAGCCAAATTCTAATAATGCATTCAGTACAGTAAATTTATAATGATATTAAATTCAAACAAAATTTAGGTTTGTCTTATAAATAATGTTAAAAGCATGAGCATTATGCTTTTCTCACATGTGATGCATAACCTTACTTATGTAACATTAGTTTATTCAATATTATGTCAATGAAATTGAAGATAATGGAAGCAACCAATTTACTTACGAGTTGGCACTGATACTGGTAAGGAACCAAGGGCTCCCAACTGTGGCAGCATTTGTTGTAGAGGTTGTATCATGCTTCCTGGACCCGGACCCAAGAGACTAGGCTGCAACGCTCTGGGACCCATGAGGGGCAGTGGACCTTGCATTGCAGGACCCATAACTATTGATGTTGGAAGTATGCCATGTGGTCCAGAAAGATTGTCTGGGCCTGGTGGTCCAGGTGGACGGTGTTGAGGTAACATGCTGTTTGGCACAGATGGTCCTTGTGGAGGGAACATTCCTTGAGGGACAGGTGGTCCAAGTTGTTGCCTTATACCATCTGGACCAGGTGGCCTAAACTGGGGACCCATGAGAGGATGTGGGCCTGGGGGTCCTGGAGGCCTAACCAGATCTAGTCCATTTGGACCAACTGGACCAGAAGGTCGAGGTGGTGATGCTAACTGTTGTGGTTTCCAGTTCTCAATGAATTTCACATCAGGAGTGGGCCCATTTAGTTGAATGGTAATATTTTTATTGCCAAGTTTCACTTCTCGGGGTGGACCTCCAAATTTAACCTCAAACCATTTACCATCTATGATCACCTCATGGCAAGGCCCACCAAATCCTATGTAGTGTGGGCGGAAACCTATTCTTACTTTAATTGCTCTGTCAAGTGGAACAAGGAAAGGATGCCCATCAATAAGAATTTCACGATCTGGTCCATCAAACCGAATTCCAAAAATCTTGCCTTCCAGTACAACATATGGTACTTTAACATTCAATTTTAGTTCACAAAGTTTACCATCGATCAAGATGCGTTTTTCTTCAGGTTCAAAACGAAGCTCACATCTAGCTTCATCTATATAAATGAACCTTGGTGGACCACCATAAATACCCTTCTCTACTTTGTCAATCAAAATCATCATATCTCTACCATCAATTTGAATTGCATGATCTCTGCCACTAAATGGTAGCCTCTTTGGTGGCGCATCTACTCTAACTTCAATCAAGTTTCCTTCAATCCACAGGTTCTTCGGTTTCCCATGATAGAATAGCTTCATCCTTGGCCCAAATATATCTACTTCTTTCACTTTGTCTCCAAACTTGTACACTACATCTCCATTTATTAGGACTGCTCTCAAGTTTGGGTCAGCAGCAAGGGTATATGGTTTGTCAAACATGCGAATCTTTCTAGGTTTATCTCCAACTTTAATTTCAAAAGGCCTATTTCCAATAACAACTTCTTCACTGTTCATGCCTCCCATACCCTGGAAGCTAACATACCTTGGATCCTCTACAACACTTTCCTCGCTTTCTTTTGGCAAAGGTGAACTCATTCTCTCTTTCAACATACTATGTGGAGGTGGAAGACCATTTCGGCTGAGCTTGTCACGTGATGGCTCATTTCTGTCTCTTTCAAATGTTGGACTTCTCCTGGTAGGCAAATCATGTGGTCCAAATGGTTGGACACCTCTTTCTCCACATCCTTCTTGTATGGGTACTCTCCTGTCAAGAGGTCCATCAGAATGTGGTCCCAACCTATCTGGTGGACCCCTCCAGTCTGATATATCTGGCAAACCTCTTCTTTCCAGAACATCATGTGGACCCCTCCTCTCATCTGATGGGCCCCTAAGGTCAGGTGGAATATCAGGTAAACCCCTTCTGTCTTCAGGAATGTCCCTTCTATCATCAAATGGGCCCATCCTATCATCAAAAAGATTTCCCCTATCATCAAATAGCCCCCTTCTATCATCTAATTGCACTTGTCTGTCATCGAATGGGACCCTCCTCTCCCCAGGAGGAACCCTCCAATCCTCATGTAGTCTCGTTCTCTCTGGTGGTCCTCTTCGATCAGGTGGCAGATCCAGAAGAGGACCTCTCCTGTGAGGTGCTGGTAGCCCTCTCTCATCCAGGTCATGGAGTGGTGGTCCCCTTGGATGGGTACCTCTTCCATCAAAGTTCCAGTCTTGGCAGGGACTCATGGCTGGAGGACCACCCATTTCCTTAAGGTGTCTGTCTGGTGGAAGATCCAGCTGACCTCTAACATCAAATGAACCATGTCTGCCCAAGTTTCTATCATCAAGTAGCAGGAAATTTTGAGCCCCATGCTGTTTGGAAGAGGCAACATTTGTGGGCACTATCCTTTCTTGAAAATCTGATCTAGGAGAATCTTTGCCCAAGGGACGATAAGAATGATCAAATGCTGGTTTCCCCCTTCTATCTTTATATCCATTAGGCATTTCACTTTCATTGGCATCAAGTTGACTTTGATGATGAAACATATCTGAAGTTTGTTCATGCCTCGGTGACATCTGAATATCCATTTTTGATGGAGAATGCATTTTGCGCTCATCAAAATCATCCCTTGGTGACATGTATCTTGGGTCTTTGTTTTTGTGCGTGTCTTTTTCTGCTGCTTCTCTTGCACTTAATTCCTGTTGCAATTTTTGAATGACCATCAGATGGGAAAGTTGTTTTAGAAGTGTCTGGTGTTGTTCATGGGTGATTTTTCCTGCTATTAACTGCTCTTGTGCATGCTGAAGGATGTCAGCTTGGTTTTCTATTGACAATGCTTGAGGAACTCTGAATTCCTCAACAGATGGCATTCGCTGGAAAAATTCAGGACTTAGATGAAGATTTCCTGTCCTCTGCATTGGAGTCCTGAAATCTGTGTCACACATGTTCGATCTTTGGTCTGTGTCCTGAGCCTCCTGACGCTGTCTTTTTAATTTTATATCATAGGCATAATCCTCTGGATGGCTGGCTTTAAACTTGTCCCAGCCTTTGCTGCTTGGACTCTGCAATGGGAGTGTGACAATCTTCTCAACATCTGCGTGGGGTGCTGGTCCACTTCTGTAGTCCTGATCTTCTTTTCCAAATAGCTCACTGCAATACATGTGTTTCATTCAAAGGATTATTAAAACACGATTAAGCCAATAATGTGCGTAGTACATAGTACAGTGGATTATTGCAGTATCAAACCTACCCAATGTACATTTCTTCATGCTCGTAAAGTCTTCCTTGAACACCTATCCTCTTATTTAAATTGACCACTGCCATTGTTGTTTTCAAAAACAATTCTTTAGCAGAAATTTATGAACCTGAAACTGTCATTTTTAACTAATAAAACAAAACCTGAGAATTTTGCTTTCGACTAACTGGTTTAACAACAAAGCATAATATACAAATATTTACTACAACGCTTTAACATAGATTTAATATGAAAAATAAATGCAAATTCAAAATTGAAACAACTACATTAGTGTTATAATTTTACTGTATTTTATAACATTGTAAAATTTACAAATCAAATGATCAAGCATGCTTAAGCCTTATTTTAATAGATCCTCTATGTATATCAATGATGTAGTTAACTAAAGCTTCAAGTCTAAATATTCTCAAAATAAAAGAGATCAAAACACCCAGACAAGATAAATTAGAACACAACTGTCGTCATTCAAAACTTGTTCTGTGAAACATATTGGTCTGGCACTAAAATGAATCAGTCCTGGACATTGGACAACCACATTTTTCTGGCCCTGTAAAATCATACCTTCCTAAAGCTTATTAATTTATTATAACTTCTATTTAACGAGTGCCAAATACCAACTTGACTGGCAAAGCTTCTGTAAACACGATGTTTTAAAACAAAGTACAAAACAAAATAAAAACTATTTTGATGACTGCATGAGCAGAAACTTAAATGATGAATTCTTGGCATCAGTAAAGTTCTAACTGGTCGGTAGAGGTTAAGGAAGGTATTCATAATTAACCTGAGCAATGGCGTGCCAATGTTATTTATTTTTCAAGGAATAAAAATACCATTCCTTAAGGGACATCCTTTTCATTTAGGACCAACTACATCTCATCATGACTGAAGGTTTAAGGGGTATACTTTTAATTTAGGACCAACTACATCTCATCATGACTGGAGGTTTAAGGGGTATACTTTTAATTTAGGACCAACTACATCTCATCATGACTGGTGGTTTAAGGGGCATCATTTTCATGATTTTCCTCGACAATGTTTTGGAAGAGTAGCAATAACAAGCAACTGCTACTGGTAGATAGGTGAATGATGTACACTTGTCAATCACATCATCTCTTTTGGTCTACAACCAAATCAGCTAAAAATCCAAATTCAATGTAATTATATGAATGGGTCATGTCAATATGTGATCTATCACAACTTAGTAATAACTTAATTACCAACATTAGTTAACAATCAAAGATATAGTACCTGATATCATCCTGTATCTTGGATACAATATCTGCTCCTTCTATTGGGATGGTTGGTATTTCTATTTTGATTTTTTTTATTGGGCTCTCGTCTTCTTCCATGGTAGGTGATTCTGGACTCTCACGTTTTCTGTCATCCAAGTCTCTCTTCACAGATATTCTTACAACTGATGCAGCATTCTCATTCTTATTTTCATTCCTTGAAATGTCCGTTTCTTCAAATCCTTGATTTTTCTTTCCATCTTCATCTGGTGATTTGGGGCTATCCTTCTCCTGTGAACCTGACCCTGATCTTGTGTTACTTGATACTTTGTACCTGTCGCTGTCATCACTACTTCTTGATCTAAGGTCTCTGTTTTCTCTGGCAACTTTTCGGTTCCCCCTTTCAACTTCTTTATCTAAATGCATGGAATTTTTAATGGGTGATCGATCTCTACTATTCCATCGAATCTGGCCCTTTTGACTCCGCTCATCATCTTCTGTTCTACCTCTTTTGCCAGTGCCTCTTGATCTTCCTTTCGAGTCACTAGATGAATTTCTACCAGATTTATCCTCTTTAGTATCACTGCCTTTCCTCTTTCTTCCTAACTCGGCATCAATCCTTGATTTTGAATCTTTTGATTCAGTCTTTGACTTGGTATCAATCTTACTGTCACTCCTACTATCCTTTACATTCTTATGATCATCAGTACCTGAACCACTCGTATTTAGTCTTGGACTAGACCGTGGCTCTCTGTTATCTTTAGAATCAGACACAACTTTTTCTTTTGAATCCCTCTTCTTGTTTGAATGACTATCATTCTTCTCTTTGCTACTGTCTGTATCACTTTTTGACTTGGACGGACTCTTTGTGGAACTCCTGTTATGCCTAGGATCAGGTTTTGTCTTTTTTCCTGGAGATATCTGAGATTTATGATCATGAGCATGTTTATTATTTGGATCATTTGATCTGAAATCAGAATGTTTTCTCTGTAACCCAGGAGTCCGTTTCTCTTTCTCAGCAAATTCTTTCTTCTCATTGCTGGAATTGTCAGGAGCTTTTGTGGATGGCTCAAGTGGAATTGGATCACCAGGTGTGACAACTGTCCCTGTAAATGTGTCACCTGTAAGAGGGGGCACAAAGGGATGCACCGGTATATCTTGAGCCACATATGGGGGCTGAGTATTCAACTGATGTAATATATCCATGGTTGGGAAAGGCTGGAACTGTGGAATTTTTTGTGGCAACATTCCCCTGATGTGTGGGTGTGCAGGATGTTGGTGCATATTGATTGTGCTCACTGTCCCCCAAGCCTGGCTGATATTGGGCTGATGATCATTGATTAGTGGATCAATAACGTCTGACACAAAACCTGGAGTATTATTAGCTGATGAGGTACCATCTTGTTTTGTGAGTCTACGTGGATCTCTAGCTAAACGTGGGTCTCGAGCCATTCTGGGGTCCCTGCTTATAGGCTGACCAGTCTCTGAGTTGGTGTGAAGGGTGAGAGAAGCTGGTGGTGGTCCTGCTTCTTCAAGATGTGGAATGATGCTAACCTGTGGCTGACTGGACTGCAATAATAAAAAAAAAGATGTGGAATGATGCTAACCTGTGGCTGACTGGACTGCAATAATAAAAAAAAAGATGTGGAATGATGCTAACCTGTGGCTGACTGGACTGCAATAATAAAAAAAAAGACCACATTTGGTAGTGACAGTGCAAATATTACAAGAATATGCTACATTTAATCTTTGATCAATTTATAATATTTTTTATTTTAACATCTTTAGATGTAACAAGTTTTCTAATTGGTTTAAATTGGTCGAATGTCAAGATTAACGAGTAATGAACTCAATACTATACCGCTCTCATCTGCTATTGTACCTGTCATTATCAGAAGAGTCCATATACAATGCATCACATCATGGTTACAATAATTTTTTTAAGTAGTGGTAGAATCAATAATTTTTTTCAGCTTCAAGATTTACTTAAGCACTTCATTCAACATGGATCTCTACAGCCATCTGTTAAATCATTACTGTATTCCATGATTATCAGCTATTACAAGAACATCAAGGGATGTTCAATTGCAATCAGCAAGAAGCCAATATACCGTATAATGATGTAACTTCTATTTAACAGGAATAAAAAAATACCAAGGTAACATGGCTGCCATGGTAGTATTAAAGAATGTAGTCAATCAGTACCATTTAATATTTGTATTATCATTACTCTTTCACACATTTAGTACATTCTTGAGTTATATTTTTTTTTACTAGTTCTGCTAGATTTGTATCTTCTTTGAAACATACAGATGTCAGTTCAAAAATGCTGAATTCTGCACACGTGTAAATAATTTGATATGGAAATGTCAGCAAAATTTGAAATTTTGTAAACTTGTACATTTTGACAAATATTAAGTTGAAAGACACATAAATGATGCAATATTTCAATATTCAATAAGTTATTGTCTCTTAAAAAAATTAATCTCTTTCCCCTTTGTAAAATGCACAGCTTAAAAATAAAGTTATTGGTATATTTTCAATTAAAATTCAACAATGTTTATACAAATTACATGCCTGAACAAGAGACTCTCAAAAAGGACAGTTGTTATACTGGCTAAAATGAATTTTCAAGAATTCAAGATGAGACGTATCTTCCTCTTAACTGTTGAGTGGTGAAACCAGCTTTGATATTCTTCAGCAACAACAGGATTTTCAAGTTAAACTGCTATGGTGGACATACTGGATGTCAACATGGTAGCATTTTCATAGAGAACCAACAAGGCATCAAAAGAAGTATTCTGATAAACCCTCCATGGCATTAATTATTTTTCCTTCTGGATGATTATCAAGATGGGCACCATGTGGAAAAAATTTGACATTGGCATCATTTGCCTTTAGGAACAACTAGACATCACAAGATTTCTTTTAGTGAGAACACCATGACATGATCATCCATTCAGGAGTGATAGTGATAATAGGATTTGCAAGTTGACAGCTGTGGCAGCCATGCCGTCCATCAAATAAACTTTTTTTTTTAACATTTAGAACCCAATTAGATGTCATAAGTCTTCTGGTGAAAATGCCATTGCAACATGCCTTTCCATTCAGGAGTAGCATTAAATGAATTTTCGAGAATGCCATTGTATCCACCATATGGGACATCAGACCAAATTTTTATGCGAACTGTAAGAAGTGTTTTAGTGAAAATCCTAAGTTAATATGACCATCTATTCTGGAGAAGTGACAAGATTTTCAAGATGTTTCTGCGGTGACCATATTGGCTATCTGATCAGCTCCATTTTAATTTACGAAAAGCTAGACATCATAAAAAGTTTTTTGCAGCCAACTCCAGATCAATGACTTTTTTTTCAAAAACAAGATTTTCAAAATGACTACCATGGCAGCCATAAAGGGCATAATGTTAGCCCCATTTACATTGAGAAACAACTAGACACCATAAGAATTCTTTTAGTGAAAACCCACGTTTATGACCATTGATTTGGGTAGTTTTGTGAAGACATCTTAGGGATTGTTGCCAAGGAGACCACAACTAAATAAAACTATTACCATTTAATACAAGCAATATTCTACTGTTCTGATTGATTTTAGTTGCATCAGGGCCAGAAATACTCTAATTAGAGACTGATTTTCAATTATAGTGATGGATACATAAATCAAGTTATGCCCCTTCATTCAGGACATGGCATCTGCCGCTACCCTGCTCTAAATGTCCACTGAGAAAAACAGCATAAAGTTCTTTGTTTATCACTTGGCCTTGCCAATATATACTGTATTTATAGTGCTGATAGCAATTTGTTTGTTCCTTTGCAAAGTACATTTTTTATAAGCCTTATTGGCCCAGTCAGTGCAGCATTCAGTCACTTCATGTAGTGCTTATAATCCTAAACAAGGCAGAGTACTGAAAGCAACCAAACTTAAAAGTTCTAATGAATACATAAGCAACCCGAAATTGAATGAAAACTTCAGTAAAATCAACTTTTTAAAATATTTTTTATAGTTTGGTCAGAAAATTAGGTTTTTCAATAAAATGCATTTAGAAATCTTGCACTTTGCAATGACTACTTAGAATTTTCAAAGCGTTACATTTGTGGTCTCAACTACTTTTTTTTAATCAGGGTTCCCAGAAGGTCTAATGTATTAGTCTCAGAATGGCTACCAACTTAAAAATGAAGTCACCATTTGCAAACATTTGGCTGCCATTTATGAAAAAAAAAAAAAACTGGTTGACAAGATGAAATATAAAATTAAAAAAAACGAGACTACATAAGCATTTTAATGATTTATCTTGACAACTACTTTTGCTTATGATCTGGATCTGTTACAATGATGTCAAAATCTATATGTTAACTGAAGCCCCATAGGACTCAACCTGAAAAAATGTTTTATTTTCTTATTGTTTATTTTGACAAGTTGCCTGCTCCGACTTTTACTTTGCTCTACAATCATGGTGTTATTGCAAGGTATTCATATAATCAAAGTTTCCATTATTTATTTTCTCAAATTGTAAATCCCATGCACTGATGGCAACATACTCCTTACACTTAGAACCAACTGGACAACACAAGAAGCCTTCTGGTGAAAACCTCATCTGTTAAATTTTGATCTGTTTTAGCCCCCTACCCCATCCTTTTCTTGTCTCGACATCCACTTATGTAGACAATATTATCCCAGGCCTGCATGTGCATTTTGCAAAGTTTTAAAGAATCATCAAAATTTATAACATGCTATTTTGATTTTTCTTCTCTTTTATTCAGGAATATGCAAAACTTAATCCTTCATCATGAATCCATACTGAATATGAAGGATTCTCATCACATTGTCAAGTGCACATAACAATTCAACACAAGAGGGTATCTATATGCAGCACTGCAGTGATATACCATGTTTTTCTTTTGCTGTTGTTCAAGCTCAGCTTTGGCAGCTGCCAACTCCAAGTCAATTCTTTGCTGTTTCAACCTGAGCAGCTCTTGTTGCTTAGCAATGAGTTCCTGCCTCATTTTGGCCTCCTGCTGTTCTAAACTGTCACCTACATTCTCCTCCTCCTCCTCCTCTTCATCATCATCATCATCTTCCACCTCATTCACCTCAGTCTCTGCTGGCTGAAAGCAGAGCAAGAAAACACTTTAGACAGCAACAGTAACTGTGGAAATGATTTTATATACTTCAAACATCTGGTATCAGATTTCTGAAGTGCTATTCCCCAAGGTGAGACTTTTTCAAATTTTGGGGGATGTCATTAACACTCAGTATTTCACAACAAAAACATTACCAAGAAAACAACAAGACTACATGGATGACATCAATTCAGCATGTGACTTGTTTTTTGAGGAGTGCGGGTTGGGGAAATAAACAGACATAAAAGCAGATAAAAATAATCAATTACCATTATGAGGAAAAATGTACACATGCAGAAAGATGGATTTTTCACTAAGAATCAGATATGACACAGTCTTGTGGTGGTGGGAGAGAGTACGATTTTTCACTAAGAATCAGATATGACACAGTCTTGTGGTGGTGGGAGAGAGTACGATTTTCTACTTAGGGCAAGTGGCTACAAGAAAAGATGATGGCATTTTGCATTTCTTTGATCTACTACCAACAAGACATAAAAAAGTTTATGGACACCATCTTGATAAAGTAGCAATAAGAAGATTTTCAAGATGGCTACCAATGCATCCGTATGGATGTAAGATCAGCACCATTTTCATGGAGGACCAAGTGAAAACACCATGTTGATATGACTATTTCTTCAGAATTTGTACAAATAACCAGATTTTCAAAGCCACTATGGTGGTCATATCTGATAAACAATCAGATGCATTTTTATTTATGACCAACTATATCAACAGATGGCAATCTTCCATGTCATTTAGGGTGAGTAACAGCAAACTTGGGTCAACAGACAAATAGGATGGGTAAAGGGGCATCCTGCAAGTTTTTCTGAGCCAAAATAAATATTACCAAGAAAATAATGTTGTTTAGTTAGCCACTTCAAGAGAAAAGAAACACATACAAGTAGTAGTAGTAGTTAATCAGTGGTAAACCTAAAAGCAAGGCAAAAAATATCCATGAAGAAACATTGCTGAAACTTTTATGCCTCCAAATCCCATCATGTGGAAAATCCATTGTAACATGCAGTATGCCATCTTCGAATTATTTATGTTAATAAAAAATTGGTCCACTTTTCATCAGTACTTATTCATCCAAACGTAGGCTCATGTTCAAAACAGTTCCAACATATTCCAAGAGCTTAAAAGAGGTAAAACTGACCATTGTTAACAGAAGCCAAGCTCTATCATGAATATGATTAAATCTGGTTTGGTATTTTTATGGCAAGAAACAACAACAGGAAGGTTATTTAATGCTGGAGGCAACTGGAGAAAGTCAACTCCCCTGGTGAACAGCATGGTAGCCATACGTGGCAAGATTTAAAAAAAAAAAAAACCTGAACAATTTCACAAGACTGGCACTTCTTACAATGCCCAATGTTTAATAGTCCTCCATATCAACACCAGAAGGAAATGGTAGAGAATGGAGATTACTGACCATTTGGTCTAAATGGCATTTAACAAATGGGACAAGATATAGTGATGAACTTTATTATGAATAAACTACTTTTAGACAGAATTTGCTCTACAAGATTTTTGTGTGCAAAGGTCATTATCTTCATCCCAATGAAGTCACAAATCCAAAATCAATAAAATGCACAAACCATACAAAAATACATCTATGCAGGGCATGTAATATGGAATAATGCAAAATGCATTTATTTTCTTTTAGACGGAAACCTGGGCTCTTAATATTTGACCCCAGAACAAATAAGCTTCATAATTGTCCAAAGTACACTTCATCCATGAACTGAGCTAAAGGTACATAGCATTTTCAGTAATGAAACTAATTTTTCATCCAGTTGCCTCAACTTTTAAATTTGACAAAAAGCTTCTTCCTTGCTCTATGAGCAAGACATCCATTAAGTTCAACCCATCAATAATTTGGACCTATTGCAAAAAACCATTCTTACTTTCAGTGACCTAGGCATCTGACCTCAATATCAATTGGCCTTTTCCTCATCAAGAGCAAGGTTGCCACACAAAGTCCAATAAATGTAGATGGTGAAAACCAAAAACAGTGCAGAAGTTAACAAGGCGACGAAAAACATGAAAACACAATTTGGCAGGCAAATTCTGGTTCTCGTTCATTTTCGTAAAAAAAAAAAAAAAATCAAAATAGTGTTTAAGAGTAAGCTTTAGTTAAGCTAATACTGGCCAGAGAAAACTAATCAACATCAACAAGAAACAAAATGCCCCCCTTGAAGAAAAGTGAAACTGGATCAATTTGCCTATATCATTGTCATGTTGGTTGGCACACAAAGATGCAAGTAATCTGGATAGGTATCAAACACACAACTTCTGGATTACAAGAATAATGTGCAATGGAGCAACTCCAACTCCCTAGACAACAGGTAATGAATCATGTAAAAGATGGAAAGACACACACTAGCACCATTTATCAAAGATCAGGTGATTTAAGCTCATATGAACTGAATATGCACATACAAAAACCTTTCCAAGAGCAGTTCAATTGGGTAGTTGAACCTTTAACTTAAGCATGGGAAACCAAATACAAGATTGGAATTTATGATGTGCAACTCCCGTTTTAAATGACAACAGTAAATGATGGAAATTCAAGTCTCATCAATACAATGGTACTTTATACATTTTGTTGAAAAACAATATTTCTCAAAATTATTTTGTGAAAACTAGTCAGGAGGGCAGGTAATATGGGACCAGAACTGCTCAAGTGGTATTTGGAATGTTGGAAACTACTCCTTCAAGGTCTCTACCAAAAAACTTTGTTTAAATTCATCCATGAATCTTTGCCATGAACTACTGCAGAAAGAAAACATTTGGAAGATCTATGCTACAACTCTTGGACAGAAATCACATAACATTAAATATACTCATGCAATGTTTTATCAAATATAAAAATGCATCTTTATAGAAACCAAGCTTTTGTGGTTTATTCATCTTTTTTCAGCATATAGCGGGCATTACATGGCTGTATATCAGTTTATCTGGTAAACAAAAATCCAACGATAAACCAGGAAAACCTATCGACCAATGAAAAGCTACTTGCAAGCTTTTTCACATACTCTCAAACCCCCATTGGTGGCATCAGTGATGTATAAAGTCATGTGTCACACCACAACATACACAAAGTTAAAACTACAATTAATGATCAAGATTATATAATGATTGAAATCAAACTCGACCCAGTCAGTATCAAAATGCACACCAAATTCATTTAAAATGCAGCAATCCAGTAAAGTTATGATGCAAAAGTGCAAGTCAGACCAGTGGGCAATCAAGGATCACAGATACACATTAAAAACTAAAACTTTTTTTTGAGGTCATCAGAAGATGTTAAAGCAATTATGGAACACGAGGGGTCACACGTATTCATTAAAATAAACCTTCATACAATTCCACTTTTAAAGATTACAATCCAACCATACCCAGGAATACTGCAGTTTCCAAACTGATCACAGATTGGTGCAAGTCCGATATCAATTAACCTTGTAATTGCTACAAGACTGCCAACTCGGAGCTTTGCTCTAATTATGCTACAAAGAAGTCAAATGAATAACAAGATCATGACCATCATTTTATATAAATATACCTGTTGCTGTAACCGAAGAAATCTAGGGTTAACATGAATGCTACCCTGTTCTGGGGGTGCTGCTGTTACTGGCCATGCAGGATCCAAGTGGCTGTTTATCTGTACATCTATGCCATACAACTTGTTGTTAGGAAAAATATCAACCCACGTCTGTCGCACTTTATACAAAGCTGCACGCGTCTTTTCGTCCACCTACATTACAGTAATAGGCAAAAGAAAGTTATCTTGCAAAGTTGCATCAAAAGTTCTTTGTTATAGAAGTGTTTTGCTGTGTAACCCAGTTTATATTTGTTTATACGATTGGAAAAAAGCTTCTTCAGGAGGTGACATGTAAGTGTAAAACTTTTTTTTGTTGGCTGCTTACCATTAATCCTACACAGGGTCACAGCCTCTATTCTGTACCAGCAATTTCATACAAAACTTTACACTACTATCAGCAAAATGTATACATAGGCACTGGCATGTACGACTGGCTGGAGATCTTTCAGCAGTCTCTCTAGGACACCAGCCTTAGATTAGTTCATATGGACATGTAAAATTAGTGATAAATCCATTTTCAACCCAGACTTGTCATGACCTCTGACCTTTAGACGACATTATACTTGGTGCTAGCCATAAGCAAAGGTTGGTCAAAAATCTTGCTTTTGAACAAAATGCAGCCAAATTTTCTGAACACAGCCCTGAAATCTATTATCACAACGAACATAATCCATAGTGCAGACCACAAGTAAAAAGTTTGATTCAGCCATGTGATTAAAAAGTAATGGCATGTTGAAAAACCAATGTTACGGTCAGTGACCTTGACCATTCCATTTACTAAATGACAGATTCCTTCCTTACCTCTAATTGCAAGAAAAGTCAAAAGAAAGACTTTGGCGTCTATTTTTGTTTTGTTTTAAATGGTTCAACGCCATTTTTGAGCACAATATCGGCTATACATGGCGGCCAGTATTAATGTTGGAGGAAGAAACACCGACCCACAATAAGCTACTGGCAAGCTTTCTCACATAACTACACGTCTAGTGGAGAACAGCAACTACTTCAAATTAGTAAAAGACTGATAAGACACACATCATATAAAAAATGCCAATAAAGTGGTCTTTGCAGCTGCAAGAAAAGTGATTCAGTGTCCTGCATATTCTTTGCTTTTTTTGGGACCAAATATAAAATAAAAAGTGTAATGTACATAATGTTAAATGATCCATGGAAAAGTGGAATCATGTTTCTCTTCTTGAACGTCTTTTTATATTGTATTTTATGAACAAAAAGATCTTGAATAAAAGTTTAAAACGTTTTGAACCAGACATATTTTAAAATCCCCAAATAATATGGCAGTCAACTGTCTGTACAGGAATGGCAGTACTTTTTTTAATTTATCGCGCGAGATAGCAAAAACAAAATTTTGAAAAAAAAAGCACTTACTGACCAAGTTTATAAACCTGTAGTTTTAAGAACATTTATCACAAAAAAATGAGACATTATGAGATCAGAAATAATGTAAAATTAAGAGAAAATTATAACTGATTTAATGCATATGTAATCTTTTTTTTAAATGGTAAAATCCATTTTATGATGACCTTGTTTTCTTGCAAAAAGTCTGCAATAGCACAAAAATAAAAGACATTCTATGATCTATAAATAGCTGTTGAATCAGGAAGAAGTCCTCGAGAATATTGACAATACATTAATTGGAAATGCAATAGTTTTGGATGAGCAAAACGATCACAAGAATGGTACTGGTTGCGTTAGTTTTTCTTGTAGTTAGAATTTATACAGTAAAACAGACTTTAAAACCTTTACACCTACCAAAACTTTTAATGTGACACAAGAAAACTGTCCCTTTTATTCAATCTGATAAAATGCAGCATTCATCAAGTTCATCTGAAATTACTCAGCAGGCTTTAATTGACCAAGTAATTAGAGTTCAATGGCATGAACATTTATGGTTAGATCAAGTATGTAGTTTATAATTCAGATAGACTTTCCATGCAGATTTATCCATTTCCCATGGCCTAGTAGCTTGAGCGTCCACCTCAGATGCTGAAAGTTGCAGGTTCAAACCCCAGCAGTTATACCAAAGACTTTTAAAATATGGTAATAACAGCTGCCTCACTTGGCTCTCAGCCATTAGGAGGTTAGTGTTAGGACTGGTCAGCCTATTGTCACGATAATGCACCTGTGTGGAACATGTTACAAATCTTGTGACATGATGTCCCAGTGCTAGACATCACTATAAACTGCTACATGACTGACATCACTGTGGTAAACTTAAAACCCATTAAAGCTACGTTAAAAACCCAGATCACACACACACATGTAACTTCATAAATGTAAATTATCTGAATAACAAATCAAGACTGACAATTAAGAGCATGCTCACTTTTGCAATGTCATTGGAAAAGTGTTCATCTCTTGCTAGTAGTCTTTTCATCTTGTAGCAAAGATTAGTTTTCTGGCCCGTTTTTCAATAGTTTGCACAACTTAATAACGTTTTCGTAATGCAGTCTACATACAAGTACCAATTGTGTAAAAGTAGCTCCTATTCTGCAGACTAGTAGAGGCTACATTTATCTGGTTAAAAGTTACCTTTAAAACTCCACAAGAGAAGTTTATTGTCAGAAAATGTGAATTGTGATTCATCTGTTGATTTTCGTTTCTCTTCTTTATCAGCTGTACAGAATAAATTCCCATTTGTAAGCAGCTAAATTTGTATGTACAATTCACATAACTATCAACAGGCAGGTTTAGAAACTTCCTACCTTCGCATTTTATTTAAATGCAAGTGATTATTCCCCTAATTTCTCCTTTTTATATTTTTATCTTATGCAAATTCATGTGAGGAAATGCTCCAAGGCAGATCCAAATAATGGGAGCATACTCAATGGAACCAAACCCCAAAAATGATATTTATCAAACAGACCATTTCACACAGCAAGTTTTAATCATGCCTGGATGGTTACCATTGTATCATCCACTTAAAATGCAGGAGTATCCCAATCCAACCCCTGCCACAGTCTAAATCTCATCCCCAGACCCCTAACGGAATTGGTTTGTTAATGCCACCCATCTCTGAATCTGCCAGATTTTTCCACAAAGACTAAAATGCATACAAATTGGCAATTGTTGTTGTTATACATTAGTTAGTACACATCTTACTGTGCACTTTATATAGTTAAAATGTCATCTGCAATTCTGGGGAAAACTTTGCGTTTATGAGTGACATTCAAACAGCAGGCAATAATGAATAGGCTCATTTATGGAAAAATTGGTTTGGCTGGCATTTTTTTGGCACAGTAACACAAGCAGGTTATTCAGTTCCATGATATCTGGAGTAAAGTGCCTTCCCCAACGAAAACACCATGATGGGGGACACAAGTTGGTCCAATGTTATAATTTAATCATGTACAATTTGGTGACTAGCGCAGCATGCCTACCAGAGCCAATTAAGTGGCAAAAACTAGAAAATATATAAATGATAGCACACGGACAAACCAATCAAGTTTGACTTGGTGTTTTGCAAGCACTCCTGCTATAATAGTTTTTGTAATTTTTTAAACATTTATTTTTATGGATTTACAAACAACCAACATATGCAGTGATGTTTTGTCATCATGCTATAAATGTTTTATAAAAATGGCCAGCAAAATTTCAATATTTATAAAAATCAAACTGAAAACTGCTAAATTGCCCAAATTACATCAATTACATATGGAATATGATCTTCTTACCTAATTTCCAATGTCTTTGGTCAAGCAATTACATTTGAAACATGTTGTGGTTACGAAATTTCCAATGGCAATTGATCAAGTAATATTTTGAACACACCATGAAGGTTTTCAATCACCAAGTCAGATTTCCAAATTAAACCAGAAAATGGGAACACTGCTTTGGTGGCCTCCAAGTACGAGCACATAAAAACTCAGTAATTCATTTTTATACATCAAAATTTTTTTGTGCAATCATGCCAACAAGCATTTATTAATCCACTGATGGAAGTACAGACCGAGCAAGAGAAACAAATCAAAAAGCTTCCTATGCAGAAAATGGGGACATAAAAACAACTCGTCTCAGTTAAGCCAATTTGTAATGATTCTGCACATTCATTTCCTTCACACGTTATCGTTTCTTTCCCCTTTATTTAAGAACATTTTAACATAAAAGTACGAGATGGTTGGGGAAAACTAGCAGAAGTTTTGAATTCAGAATTAATATGGGTCATGGGTATATTCAAATGGGAACAAACAACTATTTCCCAAATACACAACCACAACATTGCGTGTTAAACTCAACTTTAAAAATTGTTTTTGTCTATGATGAAATTTCATTAGTTCAACTTGAAATGTATGGTAAATTTATAACATCTTCCAAAATAAAAAGACTGAATTTTAAACATGTTTACACTTAGTTCTATCAAGAAGGAAAATTGGGGTAGCACCGGCACTGTGAAGACGCGCTTTGATGTTCCATCCTTCTGAGTTTGTATGACAGCAAAACCATCACCTGTGATTCAATGTACCACACTAGACACTTCACATGTTGAACATGCCAAAATGGATATAATTTTCTTTATATATTATTTCTGGGTATAACATTTTATCTTTCTTTTCTCCATGTAACTCTAAAACAAATTATTGGCTGCAAGGTCTTTTGTCAGGTGTGTTTACTATCTGATTTGCCTAAAAAAATGTTAATTTATAAAGTGTAGTTCCATCAAGTACAAACCCCTTACATGAATACAGGTTTTTTTCCTGATTTCCTCAATCTAATTTTTAAAGAGACACAGGATCATTTCAAATTTTTGACATTTCCCTGCTTGTGGTGCTCCACAAAAACGTACAATAAAAATGTGGTCTTTTTTTTTTATCCCTGTTGAAAATCCAATTTGACAATAACATTCATTTAGGAAAGGGTACCAGATCAAGAAATTCAGAGAAACGTCGTCAACTCGTGTAGGCTCTAATGATTTAACACCTTTTAAAGATCTGGCAAAATTTAAATTCCTAGAAATATGCATAAAAAAGTATATTAAATAAACCATACCATGTTTAATAGGTACTAGCAGAGTCTAGTTGACTCTGCCTGCCAATCATTTATGAATGGTCTCCATGATCTGGACCTTTAATCGAGGTACATTTAGGGGTGTGGGATTTAACACTAACAAAATTTTTGGCTATTCTTTTGAAAAAAAATCATGTTCTTGTACAACCTAATGCCTATACTTCTTTTTAAACCTATAGGCAAGGAATCCACAAACTATGATCATGGTATTTAGCTCATATTTTCACCCATATTTTATTGCATGTCAGAATCATTGGTCAAATATTTACAAGTTTGTATGGCATGATGCTTCATGTCAAAGTTGCTCCATTCTGGTTAGCCACTTCATTTCAATGGATCATGTATAAATAAATGTGACCTTTTTTTTTTATTATTGAAATGACAGCTATATAGGATGGCAGACATTTGAATGTGATCAGGCTAGGATATAAAACTTTTTAAAACTAGTGAAGGTATTTTCTGTCTTGTACTTAAATGGTCTCCATGCTATGTGCTGTCAGCTTTTAACATTTCCAAAGATTTCGGAAAAAGTGTCGTTCAAATCTATTTTTTTCATGCCAGTGATGGTGGCAATATTTGATGGTAAATTTAAATCTGCTGAACGAACTTTACAAGCTTTCATGTTAGGATGCTTTATGGCCAAGTTTTGATAAAATTGTTATTGCAGTTGTTTTAAAAGTTTAAATGGCCACTTGATCATAGCAATGGTTCACTTAGCCTAATGGCATAGCCAACTAAAGACCATTAGGCTTCTTTAATAGTCACAATGACCTTGAAACAGAAGAAGTCATCCAGCTTTGGTAAACATACTTTTTTGAATCGTGGCTCAACTTTTCTACTTTCAGACTCACTGTTCACAAAATGCAAAAGACTTCAGTACCAAAGTGCAACGCAAGCATAAAACTTGGTTCGTATCTATGGCATGCAAGTACTGTCATTGTATGTAGAAACCATTTATGCTTCAAGTCAGTGACCATGATCTTTGGACCAAAATATGCTTATTCTTTAGCCTCTGTGTACCACATCCCACATTTTCTTAAAAGTTCCTTTGAACAGACCTAATATTTTTCAAAACACTTCTTATTTCAACCAGTAACATGACCTCTACACCAAACATCAAAGGAATTTTAATTTCACCAAATGCAATCCAGCTTCAAGGTTGGGTCCAAGTCTGTGACAACTTTTACTGTGCTTAAAGCCATCTTATTTAGAGTTCGTGACCTTTACTGACTCGCATCGAATTATGTGCTACAGACCAAATGCAGTGCAAAAATAATTTTCCTCCAAGTCACTGTGACAATAACCTTTTGAATTTTACATTATCCTCTATTCCCCTAACTGTATGCCATTCAATAAGTTCGTAATTGTAGATGAAGTTTTTTGTATATGTAAATGAAGTAAGCAACAGATGGACAGAACGACATAACATTTGAAACTAATCAAACCATATCAACCTAGCTAAATGGTATGAATTACAAAATAAGCTATAAAGATTGAAGAGGTTGAGATGTAATGTCAATAATGACAGCTTTTTAAAAATAATGTTAAGTAACAATTTTCCATCTCATTTGATATTGCTTCATCTGCAGACATGTCGTACAGAAAAGCTGTTGTTGCACCATTATCTGCTGAATTTACCATATCAGTCATATTTAGTTTTTTTTTTATTTAAAAAATATATTATTGTCCTATTCTTGAAAACACAGCACATTTCACACAGGTCATGATGTGGTAATACTAGATGGTTCTTGAAGTAAAGCTTCAGTTCTCGTTCATTCCTTTATTACAACAGGGATTTTGTTCCCGAACAGTAGGCATGGATGTTCCATTCAGCCACCTCTTCTTTCCATATCTGATTGTGCACTGTTATCACAATGTCCAGTTAAAAAAACCAACAAGCATTTCTGTAGCCGAATACTGTCATCGAACTGCATTTAATGATTTCTGCATGAAAGAACATCCACATTTCATGCTCTGCATGAAAATAACGCACCCTGTCAACTTCTTCTTCTGGAGACTTCTGTTGGAATCAGCATGCAAGAACGTTTTCTATTTCCATTAGTTAGACATGACTTTTGATATCTACACATCTCCGAAGGTATTGTAAATTTCTCTGGAACGTTTTTATCCACCATTCACATACTTGGCTGTCCTTTGGTGTGTACTATACAGCTAGTAAAATGTATCAACTTAAGCCATTAAAACCAAGGACATCCAAAGCAAATATTTGCATACATTTTATATTAATAATGCAACAGTTGCAAGACTTTCAAAAATAGACTGTTTTCTCAATTTCCAGTGAATTATTCCTGCATGCTGAATTTTTCTGGAAACACCACAGATCTTTGGTCATTCAAGTTCATTATGTAGTGGGACCTTTGTTTACTGTCCAGAAAATGCAGCACATATACATGTTATATTTATATTTAAGCATTGGGTAATGTTTGGCTTTGATTTACCAGTACTGGTAAATAATCTAGAATGACAACATAAAACAATCCAGCCCTCCAAAGAACGATTTTTTTAGAAATAGGTTGAATATATTGGAGCAAGCTGGTCTCCAGCATCTGACAAGGTAAATTCTGCAGATCTGTGCAACATTTTTTTAATATATAAACTATGATGCATTTGAGAAACAGCTTTTTTAATATATAAAAAAAACCTTCATCATGCAGTAGAATCTCATAATGAATCCATTTGTACATGTCAACATTCGTTTTAGTGTGGCACAGAATCTAGGATGGCTTGAAGTCTGAGAATTAACTTTCTTCTTTTCTGATATAGAACTTTTTCCAATGTGTAGATATAATTTTAGAAAATACGGTCTTTGTAAAGTTACAACTTGTAAACGTTTTAAAATGACATTTCAGTACCTCATGAATGTGTAATTGTGTGTATTGTGAGAAAAATAGCAGAGAGGAAAAGAGAGTAGTGCAAAAAATTGAACATCCACTAGCTATGAAATTCTTCAAACAATTCAGCTGTAATCAACTTTATGTAACAGCTTGGTACGATTGACTATAATACCTTTCTTATAGAATCTTTTATTTGTGAACAATAGCTGAATACCCATTTCAAAAGAAACATACAATTCCTTATGTTTTATTTCCCCGAGTCATACTTATCCTAACCTTTTCAAAGACTGAGGTAAAGGTATGAACTATATTCTTCATTAACAAAGACTTGTACGAGGAGTGAGGGAGGTTCTTTACAATCGAGTCTATCAGGTAAATCGCTGGTAACTTTGCATTTGGCTTCACCTGGCAATGAGAAAATGAAATTATTGATTATAGAGAAATAACAATTCTTCCTGAAAAAGTGGAATCTTTTGTAAAACTGCACCCATCTTCACATGGTCACAGCTCAATATTACATCAATCATGCTGTCTACTCCAGCTGAAGAAACTGAAAGTGAAGAAAATAGAGAGTCATTACAAATGTAAAAAGAAAAGTGCACCATGTTAATGAAATCTGAGAATTTAGTTTTTCAACTGGACAGAAATGAAGTGACATGTTCTTCGTTAAATCAAGATCTTTGTATACAAATTAATTTACTTACATTAGAAATTTCACGAATACACCACAAAAAATAATGTCAATAATGAATAAAAGTATTGGCAAAAAGTTCATTCTTTTAAAGCTATTATATATATATATATTCACGAAAATCCATGGCTAATTGACCACTGCAACATCCACCTTGCAAATTATGACCCAGGGGTTTTAACCTTTAACCCCCAAAACATGTTCCCCCAAGTGTATGTATTGAGTTTGGTCAAAGATAAGGGACTCGTTGCAATTTTGAATTTTTTTTAACCGATATAACCCCCAGGAGATACAGATAAAAAGTCATAAAAACCAATAATAAACACACAAAAAAAGATTAAGAACCCTAAAATACATAAAATATTTAGATGTAAACCACACATTTTTATTTGCCAACTCTTGTGTCATGTTGGATGGCATAATGGGTATAGCATACATCCTAATCACATGGGAATAAGGATTTTAACTGCATTTCATTACTTTGTCCCAAGTGAGTTGTAGTAATAGGCCTTACCAATAGAAAGAAAATGGTAGGATTCAACACAATGTACTTGATAGTCCAAAACCTTAAGAACTGAGCCATTTGTACCACTGGTTGGGTATTAGTATTAAAACACAAAGCAGATGACCCAGACTGGCTTGGGCAAGTATAGAACTTTATATCCTTAGATTGCATGTACAACACTCAACCAAGTTACCACTGAGCCAAAACAAAAATACTGCAATTCGGCCCATCATCATCTTTTTACACAACCACAAAGAATTTATGCCAATATTGTAAACAATGTTTAAGTTTTAACTAGAGTACGTAATTAATACAATAATCATTCAGGTTTCAATTCAAACCAGGCTGTGAAAAAGCTACTATAATACCTTATTGACTGAAGTGACCTTTGTCTGAAAACAAATATACATTTAGGGATGAAACATATTGAAAAATAAGGATTGAAGTTGAAACCTTGTCTCATCGAGCAAAGATCCCACATTCCTGAAAGCACTTAATCCTAGGTTTAATATTGAATGAACTTTCTCAAGGAAAATGCAGTGCAATTTATAGTTGTCACCCAACACTTTGTCATACAACTGTAATTAGAAAACTAAAGCTGTACAAACTAAAATCTTTCCAGACGGTCTGCTGCTAGGTTATTTCACTGACTACGAATGAATTAAAACATTTTATATCAGAAAACAATATTTATATAAATATGTGCAGAAATTACCCAAGTGTATAGCTGAGAGTAGAGTACGACATCATCCATCATAGAAGACAATATAAGCACCCAGAACCAGTTAATGCACTGTGGTGCTCATTGATTACATCCACATAACAATTATTACATAATAAAAATGTTATGTTGCTGTTCTTTTACTTCAATTCCTTTGATCACACATGATGCTAATATGGTGCAACTGTTTCTTCACATCATATTTGACAGCTAGAAATCTTAATCAGATTAGCCTTGGGAACATTAACATTTGTTTTTAATTATTGTTAAAGGATACCCACAAACTTGAGTGCTTCTTGCTATGTAATTCTTGGATCTATATGCATTTCCCCCATTTTTTCTGTGATGGTTTTGCATCCATGTTTAGCATAATTTGCTAGGCATTTTATTTGTATCCCACTTCGTAACAGCTGCAGCATCATTTTGAGACAGTGATAAGCCTGACAACAGACAAATGTACTGTGGTGGCCATTTAACTGTTATTCTTTATGCTACTAAATCAGTGCAAGAACAAGCATTTCAGGTGTTGTAGATGGCAAGTCAGTGACGATTCAGGTGTTTGCCCTCCTTAAAGTGCAAGCCTGACTAATAAATAGCAAACCATCACAGCATTAGTCATGGGTCAAAAATGTATTCAGCCTGTTTCAAATAATTTAAAGTTATGCAAGGGACTTGTGCTGTTTTCTTCCCAACTTGCAGAACCAATTTTTTTAAACTGGAAATTGTAGTAAAAATATATATTGCCCAAATGCATGTAGACTAGAATAAACACGTGTAGCCAGTCTTTTTGCATCCGTCTTACCACAGTGGTCTAAATGTTAAACCCCAAGGGTTGCACATTTTCTGACATAGAATTTTGCTCTATAGCTAATTGGGTATATAATCACAGACAATCATCACATTAAATACTGAAAGCTACAGCACAAAGTTATTCAAATAACTAATTTAATGTTGCAGAAGTTTTGGTTTCTATGAAAACGTCAATCTTTTATTTACGCTTCTTTGTAAACACATTCTACCTCAACGTAATTTGATGCTTTATGAATGTGAAACTAAATTTGTACAGCAATGATGACTTGCAATTCCTGTATTACCAGTAGTACACTATGTTCTAAAGACGAGATAGAAAGATTGAGAGAAAGCTGGGATCTATTCTCTTGTCTTGCTCCTCTTAAACAGAACATTAAAATTTGATGGCTCCCCAGTAGCCTTATACAATGGTTTTTATGTTTCTCCAGTTTTGCATTCCATCCATATTTGATCACAAAGCAGTAACACATTTATCCAATATTGAAATCCACTTATGCCAGTATGTTAGTTTTATGGTTGACCAAACTCTGACCGGCACTGGCAATATTTTATTGGTGATTAACATTATTTGCACAAAAATTTTCATAAATGGAGCTCCGTCAATTTAATTTTGAAGAATTTAAGCATTTTCAACTTTTAAACAAGTCACCATAAGTGAAAGCGCAGATCGACATTGGTACAAGATCGAAAGGTCTTAACGTCAGGATAGTCTATATACTAAGGTTGGTTCAAACTTGTCTGTCCTTTCTGAGAAGCTGTAAATAGCAATTTTTGATGGATGGACAGTTTTTTTTTTATATAAAAGAATTCTTTGATGTGATTTCTACTTTTTTGTAACTGACCATATTTGATGGTGAATCAGAATAATTCTGAACAAATTTTCACATTATATCATTGTTTGGTTAAACAAATCACAACATAGCTCATGTATGCAATAATTTTAGTTGTCTGATCCAAAACAGACCTGTCATGTCTATGCAGCATCTCCGGTTAAATCAGAGGTGGGTTTAAAACAGACAAGCCTTCTGTTTAATGTTTTGTTCCAAAAGCAACTTGATTCTTAGCCATGCAAGAGCCTATTTAATAAATATAAAGCATTAGTTAACCACAAAACAAGTTTGTTAACTAAAAGAGTCGATTTTTCCAGCATTTGGAACAGTTTCTCCATGTTCAGATTTTGCTCGGTTGACATATCTTGCATGTAAATTATGAGTTTTTGCTCGGTTGACATCTCTTTCGTGCAACTTAAGAGACGGTTTTTGTAATCGTTGCTTTATTCTGAAAGAGATCTATAGACAACACTTTATCTTAAATGAAAACAATAGCATTAGAAAAAACTGGTATGTAAAAACACACAAATGTAAAAAATAAAAGCAATTATTGTTAAAAAAAGGCTCTTACTGTGTGTTAAGAAATGTAGATAGATAAGAAAAGAATGATGGAGATACCAGTGGCAACAGCTGTACTATGCATCAAAAAGTAATTGTAAAAAAAAAGGGCTCCAGGTTTTCCACAGGAAAAAGTCAGGGTGATGGTGGCACTACGAGAAACTTGCACAAGACAGACTTTAACAGTTTGCAAGAGAAAATTGGCCATTGTAAAATGCATAATCAGGTACGTTCAGCTAGCTGTACATTTAAAACTGATGCAAATTGGCATCATCAGCCTTCAGGAAATTAATGCATAATGGCACCACCATGACAAAAGACCTGAGGAGAACGCTGGGGTTACTTTATCTGTGACATTTCAGTTTGCATGGTGTGAACAAGAGGATAATATATAAAAAACTACACAAGAATTAATGTCAATCTTTATTTACACATACCAAATAAACAAAATAACACAATTATACTGGCTGAAAAAAGTAAACATTACAATTTCAACATAATCACAAGGAAAATGTTCCGACTAATCTTTCAAAACTGTTATATTAAAGAAACATACTCTGCTAAGAGTGCAGTAAAGTTTAATTGTTGATTTCTGAACACAATTTATTAAAAATTGTGTTCAGAAATCAACAATTAAACTTTACTGCACTCTAGCAGAGTATGTGTGTAAATTTACATCAAATGGACCTCAAACTGTATTTTACTTGAATGTTTGTTTTCCTACCTTTCAAACAAGTTAGAATGAATTGGGAATGTGAAAATAGAATCAAAGTTATTTAGCAGCAAATGTTTTAAATTTTTAACACGAGAACAAAACACTTAAGAAATATATATATATATATATAGTTATTGACAAGGAAGCAAGATAAAGTCACAGGGACCTGTGGTTGCAATCGTTATCGATACTTGACATACAAAAAAACTATCCAAGCATTGGTAGATGGGCGTTTTTAAAATAATTTAACTGACCTATTACTATGCAAGAGCACATGAATGACAAAATTACCTTTAAAAGTACATAGAAACTATACTTGCCAGGTCTTAATCAATGAAAGAGACTATTTCACTCCTACTTCCAGTATTTACTGCATTACAAATTACTTCATGGTTGGATTGCATAAAAGATGACACTTCCCACTAAAAATTTTGACCATCAAAAGAAAATGAAGGTAAAGGTCATAAATGTATTGGACAGATCTTGTTGTACTATTAGAATGTTTCTTTAAATATTTGTAATCAAGCATTAATTTCATTCTTTAAACTCTAAACGAAAAGATTAGCTTTGTTTGTCAACTGATTGGTTACAAATAGCCTGTAGCTTTAACTAGGTTGGCCTATATGTTTGATAGGCAACAAAAGCATTGTAACATCCAATGTATTCAACACACTGCAGATGCACCATCCACTTGTGCAAATTATAACTGTCAGCAGGATGAAACTAAACAGCACATACTGTTACATTCTTGTGAATCCTGCATCTGAAATCTTTAGAGTCGGCTAATGCATTGATTGCATTGTTATGAAAGTAAAAGATTTGTCAAAGACACTTCAGCCACAATGACATCCAGTTCAGATTTATTTAGTGTTGAGCCTTTATGCAAGATTGCAACAATTTCATTTCCAGGTTTTTATATTTAATGTATGGTTGCATCAGTCATCATCTATCCTGCAATGGGAAATAAACTCAACTCAAAGTAACATAAGGCGCTATTCATATCTATACCCTTGTTGGCCATTGCATAGTTTCTACGAGGTTGATTGCATTATGTGGAGAGAACAAAATTCTCCATCATTTTGCATGAATAAGGGAAGCTAGATAATGTGAGTTTTCGACCCAGTTAGTCTGGATGTGGAAAAAGTCATCCCAAAATCTGGATCTGATAACATATATAGTATTTTCGCTGCCGCTGCACATGTCCTCAATTTAAGGGTCATTTAAATTATTTTCGGTGTAAAATTGTAATGGCTGCCAGTCTGCTTTTAAGGAACAAATCGTGTGTGGTTCTATGGGATCACACTTTCCAGCCCAACAAAATCTGCCACAATAATGACTGACATAGTCTATCATGTCATTACAGGAAGTAGTAGTGAACAGGTCTTGCATTGATTCTCACCCTTCAATAAAACGTGCCTTCTTACCTCTACCCTTCCCTGTATCTTAAAATGTGTGAACGTAATATATTTACTGATACGCTTGTGTTATACCTGGCAAATAACCTGAACCAGGACTCTAGAACAACTCAGGGGAAGAAAAAGAAATGTGTTCAAAAGCATTCACATTGCTAATAACAAACTGAACGTACGCATAGAAAAATACGTGGAGGTCAGTTTGGAACTGGAAAATGTAGTGTCATCTGTAAAAACTAGGTGGTTGGCATTTAAAAGGGTGGGTTTATAGGTATTGTGCTATTTTTTCATACATTCTGAACATCTGTACTGAGCTGAAGAAGCAAATGCACATTCTATAACAGAAGCTGCACCTGATCAAAAGTGTGCGAATATGTAAATGCTTAAATATAAATTCATGTTTAGCTTGTCATCTGACAGAAAATCAATGAGCATTAAACAGTTTTTAACAGATTTCAAAACTGAGAAGTCATATGACCATTCATACTGACATCACAGACATTTATGTTCGAGTCACGAGTTCAAAGCTAGGGTTGTTCCTTATAAATGACCTAGATTTCTTACAACTTTGGGAGATTTATTCTCCTACTCTAACAACCACAAGCGTATTAAGTTTTCTTCACAAGACCTCTGACTGGTGATGACAGTATGATCAAGTTTCACACTTAATAGTTGCACATTAAGTTTTCTGGTACAGATATACTTTTTTTAATCACTTTATTTTGCAATGAATACATAAAGTGTTTACTGTGTGATCAGAATGTGGCTCAGCCTTTATTAAGTATTCCTATGGCTGTTTGTTAATATTAATTAATTTAATGGTTAGAGATGGCCTTTAAAGATGCAACCACTGGTGGGATCTCAATATTCCAATGTCAACAACTTCTATCAAGGCAAAGATCTAAAAATAATCTAACGTTGACTCAGTTGTGCCTCTCTAACCATGACATCAGTGATCTGCTAGCTCTGCAAATTCGTATTGATTTTGCACAATTGCAATAGCGTTATTAGTCTAGATGTAAACTGTAAACAGCAATTTGTAATGGAGAATGCACAAATCTAGTGTAATTGAGAAAGAATGATGCTCCAGACCACATAAATGCATCATTAAAAAAAAAACACAGGAGGGAATTCCCACATGTCCTAAAGGATTAAAATTTAAATTCCAAGTATCAAAACATTACTAATAGTAAAATGCCATCATTATCTCGAATGAATACCATTTTATGCTAAAGCCATTAACAGACTATGCAAACAAAAGATACATTTCTATAGAATAACAAGTAGGTTACATCTCCCTAGCTTTCAACCTTATCAAAATACCTTAATCAGAGGAATGACTTTGGAACAGGAGTTACATAATGGCTAAACGCTATCATGTGCTAAAATCCAATGCAACAGCTGTAGTTCCAATGCGGAATCATAGTTCAAAACTGGTTCTATTGCCATGATTTCAGTAACTTCTCATAATTTTCCTACTTGGCGTATTATTCTCTATATGGAGGACTGATGTATCGATGTCCCGATTCTTTGCAATATCCACCAACTGCACCTAGGGGTTCTCCATGTACAAGTGTTCTCACGCTTTTCAGGCACCTAGTGGATTCCACATTCCTCAAGTCGTTCCACTAATGAAGGCCATGTAATAAATTTGACATATGGAGCGATATCCCATTGCGTTACAGAAAGGAATCTTTTCTTTCTTTAATTGCCATTTATTATTAGAGAAAAAACTGCTTTCTCTTGTAATATATCTTGCTGTGTATCTTCAAATGAGGGGAGAGGGTGTGCAATATGGGTTGAATAAATAGCTCAAACTATAATGTAACAAATTATGAAGTTCTTCATGCATATATGACCGCTTATGGGACTGGATATCCATATATGCATTAATTTAAATGGTGACGAAACAGTATGGTTTCAGTAAATACCAAATTACTTGTAAAATCACTTTCATATTACTTAGAAATAGCTTCTTGAAAGAAAATCTCCAACAAACATCTGGGGGACTGCAGTGATTTAAATGGAAGAAATGTGCATCTATGCAACTTTAAAAACTAAAGCCCTATAAATTTAAGGACAAGTCCAGGATCACTAGGCCAATGCAATCCTGTTCGAAACGGACAAAATGCACATAGCACACAGCAAGATTTGTTACAACCAACAATAATGAAAACGGATTTATAGGTTGCCATGTATTCTTTTAAAATATTTTGAAAAACAGTTAAAACCTTCTGCTACATATCGATAAAATGAAGAAAATAGGATGAACAAATATCATAGTTACACACTTAAGTGTTTTATTTTACCAAGTCTGCAATGAGAAACATTAAAAATGTTAAGCAAAATGGCTGAATCTGGTTTAGTTTGAAAACTACAAATTTTGTCTGACCTATGCTTTGGTCACCTCCGACCCTCTAATATGCATATGCCAATGTGACATCTCAAAGTGAAAGTTGTAGGGTTTAACAAACTTGTTCAGCCCAAGCTAAGCTAGATAATAGTATATATGGTGGCCAGTATAAATGGTGAAGGAATAACCCAGAAAAGCAACAAAAAGAATCACTGACCCAAAACAAGCTATAAAGTGAAAGTCAAAATGGTCATAGATGACAACTGTTCACTTTATTTAGATCCTCATTCGTCTAAAATATGTTGGAAAGTTGTCATTTACATGCCCTGTCAAAAACGTATGGAAAACCTCAATTTTAATGGACAAAAACAATAGTGGATGAGGTAAACCAAATGGTTTGATTAGGTAGAAACTGGAAAAACATTGCAATGTGATGTCCCAATAAAAGCTACTACCTTCTATTGTGCCAATTAAACCAGTCTGTTCTTTTCTGGACCGCTTTTTTCTCTCTCAACCACCACAGTAAAAATTCATATCTTTCAAAGTTTGGAAAGTTAAGCAAATAGTTGAAGACACTTTTAGTTAAACTATCCTAGTATTCACTAATATACACTACATATACTTTTAGTGATCTTTAAAAAAAATATTTGGTGTTCGAATGCAGTTTCTCAATGTTCAGTTTAATCATTTGGTCAACAAAATTTTACTTGACCTTACCAATGATGAAACATAATTTTCATGTTATCTGACTAAGACTTAAAATTTAAAGTGCAAGAAGACAACAAACGAGTATTTGTTTGCACTTACAATTTTTTTAATGCAACACCTTCGCCACAATATCGATGAATTTGATGACATTCAACACATTCTAAGTTTTAAATCTGGAGTTCTCTATCCCACCCCTTATCCCGTAGTATAAATGTAAAAAAGATCAGAAATGGGGTGGAAAACTTTTCAACAAAAGCTTCCATGTCAATAGCTATGAATAATACAATAGTGGCTCGATACTAAACCGATCCTGCACTGGGTCACATTTCTTGGCTGGCCTGTTCAAAATTACTTGTATCCTGAAACACCGATGTGAATAAATAATGAACTTGCAACTTGATCAATAAGCAGAGAAATAATCTGTATGTTTAACATTACCTGACCATTTCATTTACAGGTAGTGGCATGTTTTTCTTTCAACAAAGGTCTTTTTTCTGGAAGTTAGTACAAGACAAATAGTGTCAGCAATTTGACGAGTTATTTCATTACATTTACCACCACCCAAAAATGACATGTTGCCCCTTTAAGGTATGTGTAACCAGAGGTTCTTATTATTCCTTACAAATTAACAATTAGTCATACATGAACTATATTTTACAACTGAGGACACTACCTCCTTTCTTACATGACCTATTTGAGAATCAATAATGGTATGTCAAGCCACATTTTGCAATTTGCAATTTAGCTTCCTATCATTAACTAAGTTACATTACACCATTTTTACATGCTATTGATCAACATGGCCTGAATGCACCTGCTTAATATGTAAGGGCATCGAGATAAATGGACTTTTGGACAATTTAAAACTAGTACAGCATTTAAATTTTACCAATGAGAAGGCAGTATTCAATTCAGTGAGTTGCTCTTTTACATTATTGGATCAATATGTGTAGACCAACAAATTGTTCTCCACTTTTTTCTGACTGACCACGGAGTCCAACGGAGGAATGCACTAATTGTGATGAAGCGTCAGCAGAGGTATAAGCTGGATGATCGTACCACACACTACAATACATTTAAATTAATCTCTGTATCCAGACTAATAGAACGTCTTTCTCCTAAATGTATGTCCTTATGACACAGCTCCCACTTAAGCAATATCAGTTCCAGTGATACATGCATCACTAGAAGTTTCCATGTGTTACTTTTATCTTGTGGTGATGCTGCTTTACACACATTAGGTAATTCACATACGAGGTCAAAGCCGATGAATAGTCAAAAAAAAAAAGAAAAAAAAAAGAACAAAATTTGTTGTTCTACACATATCGATACTATAATAATGCAAGAGCGACTCACTAAATTGAATACTGCCCTCTTATTGGTAAATATGTAGCTTTCAGCATCATCACAAGGAGCTACTTTTAATCGTGACTAATGGATCATACCTTTAGGTTCTTGTCCAAAAATGTATACATACTTTAACAATGATTTCGCTGAAATGGCCATTTGCAGCATTGTGAAAAAATGGTTTTAAGATTCCCTAAAAGTTCAAGTCGGATGTCTGAGCTAAACATAGTACTAAATTTATTACACTATATGAAATGTAACTTGAAATTTTAAAGTTGATTCTTAAATAGGTCGTGAAAAGTATCCTTATTTGTATTATTATACAAGTACGCGTGTGACAATAGTTAAATTGTGCTTATAATCCCACTGCATAAAAACGCTAATATTTGATACTGCACATCCACCAAGACTTTATGACTATTATTTTAAATAATAATAAAATGACCGGGATAGCTCATACTGCACACAACACAAACAGTATAACTCTTATTTTCAATAAAAATGAAAAGGATCGATTCACCACCGTGATACAAATACAGAATACCGATCTAAACAGGATAACCTCAGGTCCCTGTGGATAATTGCTGTAAAATGTTTTAAAATACTCTCATGGAAAAAAGATAAAATAAACCAAATAAAACCTTCTGAATATGCGCCTCAATGACGCGAACAATCTCAGGCGCGTATTGTTCGTGATCTTCAGCCAGCATGGTCAAGAAGTTTATCTGCGGTTTGCTGTTCATATTCAGTTCTTCTATGGCGTTCGTGTACTCTACTATGGCCTCTTCTGGTGTTGCCATTTTGCCGTTGTTTGATGAAAGGTTTGTCAAATCAGTCTTTGTAAATCATAAATGCTAAATCAGTCTTTGTAAATCATAATTTTCTGCTATTTTCTTCCGACCGAACTTTTATCTCAATCAACATGGCGGATAACTGAAGGTCGCGTGACAACAAGCCAGTACGTGACGTCACCACATAATTGATTGGTTGAAAGGCGCTGGTTATAAATATCAACCTCTCAGCGTTGAAATCAATGACATCATTCTCAACTTTTTTTTCTCATAAAGTATCGTGTCCTGAGTGTTTCCTATATAAAAATAAGTCTTTAATTTTAATTTGGATGAGAAGGAAAATAATAACATTTCCCGTTGTTTGAACTAAAAGTAAAATTTTAAGAAAGCGCATTGATTTAAATAACTGTTCGGAATGAGTTTCCATTTTTATTTTAACGATATATGTCATATAACTTGAAACCAGTCGATTTCCTTGTATTTCATTTCCTGTTGGCTGTCTGCTAGGCCCTAGTCTGCAATTTCATGCGTCTTTAAGTTCTGTTTACTAAAATAGGCCTACGACGATTCATGGGATGCTGAGAATATTTTGAACTTAATATGAAGCAAATTTTAGTTGATTTTGCTGCGTAAATTTTTTTGATTTTTAACTTACGGTAAACAATGTTATTCATTATGCTACATTGCAGACACAGCGAATATCTTCGTTTTGACCCCTTGACAAATATTATGACACTAGGATTTTGGGGCAGATTATTACATTTAGTACGTTGAATATATTTGATGAGAAGGATATTTAATAACTTCGCGTACCAAGCCTAGAATTGAAGTTATTTTGACATGTTGAAAGTTTGGTTAGCACGCCTGTTTGTAACGCCCCTACCTATTTTGAAAATTAAAAACATCATCGAAAACAAAATGCACAAAACCTTTTCAATTCATTCATAAATTTATTATTTCTAACATGATCGGTGCATAGGGTGAGGGGATTTAACACTTTAAACATAGCGGCATTTCAAACTAATTTGAAATTCTCAATGTAAACAGACTCACTGCTCACTATTATTTCAGTAAAATCCATATCGTCTGCGTCCACTATTTGCAATTTCTAGTTTTAATATTTCTGAGACGAATCGAACAAATAGAAAGGAGGGACTTGTATACATGTGTTGAAAGTGATAATTTATACTCTAAAATTTACGGAATTATATCAGTTATCACATTTGTTGCTTCAAAACAGATTTGTTGACACACATATTGCCATGTATTACTGTTGTTGTAGGGTTAAACGCCCTAATTTCAGCACAAGATAGTCTATACGTGGCAGCAGGTAACAATGGGGATCAGGGTCAAAATAGACCAGTACCAAAAAGGCCAGTGACGAAAACAGACTAATGCTTAAAATGGCCTGATCCAAAAGGCCCATTTATGTATCGATTACCAATTACTTGTATCATATCTACTAATTTATTAATATCAAATCGTTATTTTAGTATGAAATGTCTATAAATAATATGCAATAGAGAATCATTGTGAAGTATGTAACAATAATACCTGAGTGATGATGAAATTGATTGTGACACTACTACTTGTTATATGTGTAACGGGGGTTAATTAGTAACCACGTATATCAGTCCAGGTTCGTTACTAATAAAAGAGTATTCGGTGATATAATTTAGTTTGGAGAGGAAGAGGGAGAGAGAGAGAAAGATAAAGTTCTAAACGTTGAGCGACAGAGAGAAGAGAAAGAAAGAATAAGATATAGCTCATTTCATTAAAGTAATTATTACTTACTGAAAGGAAAAAGCAAAGATGAAATTCCAAAGAAAATAATAAGGTTTATTTAAGATAAATAATTAATTAAATAAGCAGTTATAAATTAAGAATGTTTTAGGTGGATGGAGACTAAAATTTAGGAAGGAAATTAGGAGAATAGAAATAGTTTTATAAATCAGGTAATTAATGGGGCCAAGCTGAACTTCTTACCATTTTCAACACCCAAGCAAACCAGACGATTGTATCGTCTTGCTAATAAGAAATCTATGACCACACTGGTCGAACGCCAAGCAATGGCGACTGTGCTTTCCGCAAAAGCAACACGGAGATTATCTCACTCCACTCTGGAAAGACCCTTCGCTGGAAAAGAACCAGACGCTGGACCGGTCCAAAAGGATATATATAAAGAGCTGCATACACGTGCCGCCACCGGACTATCTGACATGCGCAGAGAGTGACACGTGCGCTGACCGGTACAATGGTCCGACGTAAACAGCTCAAGTAAACACTTCATGTAGAAAATAGAGGGGGGGGGGTAACTTTAAATTTCAGTGTAAATAAGTCCGAAATTAGCCAAATCGTATATTAAAGAACTACTTCAAGTAAATTACGTACTAAATTTCCATCCACCATCACATATGCAATGAAATGATCATGCTTTGCATTCTATGAATATAGTAAAAGCAAGATTGCTGCTGTTAACTTTTGTTCTTATACATGCATCTAGCATCTCTTTGATTTACCTATAATGGGTCGTTCCACTTCCTGATCCTACCTATGCAAATTAGCACAATGGGGTGACCCACTGCAGCCTTCACTGGTTATTGTCAGCTTGTTAAAAATATGTGAAATGGTGGTTTGTACCTCACCTATTTGCCTTCAATTATTGCTATTTAAACAGCCTAAGGAACAGTTTTACATCAGCTTCAATCATGACTGTTTAACCATTTGTACATGCATCATGTAATAGTGTTATACTGAAAGTTTTGTATTTTTTTCCTTCTAGATTTCTAAAGATTGTTTTCTTGAAATATAACCATTTGGGGGGTTTGGAGTACGAAATAGTATTTTTAGCATGGGTCAAATCTAGAATTAGAGGTGGCCCGGTCATTGGGTTATCAGATTTTTTTAGCACAGTTTTTTTTCTTTCTTTTCTTCCATGATATCTTGTTTTTAGTATATGTAGGATTCTTCACCCCTTGGTATTTCAGTCCAAACTAGCTTGCACTATTTTTGTGTCCTAATTTAATTATGTCATGTAATCAAGAATGGATAAATTCTCAAAATTGGTTATGCATATAAAGATCTGATCACTGATATATTACAAGGTACATGTACAGTATTTACTGAAGAATAGATATTATCCCAACTGTACCTTTCCTTATAGGGTTAAATTTAAGACTATATTAAGGCTGTCCAGGATGTCTCATTCTCAAAATTGGTTATCAAGTGTGAAAGATTCTCCAATATGTCATGGATTGAATGAGGATTGTTTTGGTTACATGCATTAAAATAGTAATTGCTTTGAGTAGGTAAGTAATTTCTTTTGCAGCCTGTGGCTAGGTTTCGACTTGAAAGATGGCAAGTTCCACATATTTTCATATATTAGTGAAAAATATAAATTTTTATTTATGATTTGTCAAAACTTTCTTGAAATAGTAAATTATCACATCATCTCTGCACAAAAAAAATTAAAAAATGACATTAACATCAATGGCAAGATAGGGATGACAGACTATGATAGTATTATCAGATAAAAGTTTGATAGAGGAAAGAAAATGAAGCCAGTTATATAGTAGAAGAATATGTTATATATAAACATTAAATAAAGAAATTGGTTCCAAGGTGGCTATAATGTCTAAAATGCTCCTTTTTTGATCCTTGCCATCTCAAATCAGTCCTTTGGGTTTGAGACTCAGGCAGTCAAATGCAGTGTATTTTGACCATGTGACTTTAAAAGAGCACATTCAAATCTATTCATTGTAATGAATTTTAACTGATAAGAAAAACTAGACTACAGTATTATTATTATTGCAAGTTGGTAAAATTATTGTTCATCTACCATTAAAAAAGAATTTTTTATGATTGTTGACTTTGAAATGATAAATGAAAAGATTTCTAAACTTGTTTCAAACAACCCTTGTGCCATGTTCATGAGAGCAAATGTACATATATCTTCTGCTCATACTACCTGTATTTATCCTAATTTCGTTGTTGCTTATAAAACATTACCATAACTATTCAAGGACAACAACCTGATGCAAAATAAATAAGAATGAACTAAACCATTTTTATGACAGAATTGATCCAGCCAACTTGCATTGTTGCAATTGTGTCTGTTGTTAGATAGCAGGATATTTTTTAATGTAACCACTCACTTATAGCTTTTGTTAGACCAGTCCATTTATAGTTTATGGTTTTATTATTTGTCAACATACTTGTGGTAATGTCAGGTTAAACAGTATCTGCTTTGCTGCTTGTTTTTTGTTTCTTCACAAAAATGGGTGAAGTCGGAAAACAACACTGACCTTACAATTCATTTGAAATTGCATATTAAATCATTGTTCCATACATTCAGACCTACTACATTATAAGTTTGGATAAAATCTTGTATCACATAATAACTTTATTAATTTATGCATGCATACATGTGTATGTTGTTTTCATTCTTTTATTTGAATAATGTGCACTGTTTTCCAGTATGCATATTTGTATATTGGTTTTAACTCCTGAACCCCTGGAGTTTTTTTAAAATCATTGTTACTTAAAATGCAAGTAGGAAACACATTTGGGGGGCTATTTTTGAATACATTCTAACAAAGCATCTTCCAAGAGATTTCTGGTCAATCTAATGCCTTGTTGTATTTGAAGCGTTGTTTTATGTGGGCTGTTTTGTTCACGCATGAACAGAAGGGTAAAAGTTGGATTTTTATTATTATTTCAAATCCCCATCTTAGCTTACCTTTTGCAAAGGTTCTACTATCTGTGTGCAGTTTCAGGGTTCGTACGGTCTTTGAAGGTCTTTGAGAGTTTGGGAAAACTGAGGTAGCATTTTCAAGGCCTTGAAAGTTTGGAAAAATCGAGCATATTACCCTGAGGTCTTTAAAAGTCTTTGAAAATTGAAATAAACCCCAAAATTTTAATTTCTTTCCAGAATCACAAATAAAATTATCCGAGGTTGTTAGATTCGGATGTAATCTAGTTATCCTGATTTCTTTCTTTTGATGACCCGTTCAGTTTCATTGCCGCTGCAACAACAAAAGAGGCTTTGTTTGGCCATCCAAAGTTGGCCTCAGCGGCGACTTCAGTAACCACTCTTCATCAAAGTAAGATGGCTACACACTTCATCAAAGGAAGTCACAAATAAAATTGCCTAAGGTCATTAGCTTCAGATGTAGCTGGTTTTCCTGGCTTCTTTCTTTTGATGAATCGTTAATTTGATTGGACGAGTCCATCTTTGGCCAATCAAAATATTCTTTACACTAATTCACTCTACGTAGAAAGTGCGCGAAAGTATAACACGCTCGAGGATTCAAAATTTTGTTCTACATTATAATGTTCCTTGGTTTAATATAGAAACATCCATTGTAATAAATTCAATTCACGGATAAATAGTTTCAAAGTGTGCATGTGTACACTATAGTATAGTTAAGCAAAAGTTGTTGTTCTTGAATTGCGATTATATAAAAAAAAACGTGTGCTGTGAATCTTTAATGTTAGGAAGTTAAGTCATTTGATTAGGCAAGTAAAAAAAATAAAAAATTAAAAAAACGTATTTTCAGTTGACGGAATGTCCCCGTTTCTCATTGCCGACCCTCAACTTTTTCCCCAATGACATAATTTTTTTTTTAAATTGCATTGCCGAAATTGATTTGTGTATCTATAGTCTGACTATACATCCCTGTTTGTTTGTACCCCAATTGATTTCAATAACGAAAATAATTAAATGGTAAAAAGTGCACAGAACTAAGTCAACTGAAAAATTGATGTATAATTTCTAACCTGAATGTGACCAGAATGGCACTAATACTGCCATCTCCTGCACATTTCATGATTAACAGACTTCAGACAAAAATTGAGCCGGTTTTGCCCAGTACTTTGAAGTGCTTGAAATATTACTAGATTTATAGATAATGTTTATTTAAAAAATGGAGAAAAATACCGCCTAACCTTGATGAAGTGTTTTATTATGTCCTTTCCAAAGGAAAGGAATGTGTCGAACTTTGAAATGTTCTCCAGAAAATGTTGTCTCATGGGCAGGCAACAGTGGAGAGAGGATTTTCTGTCAACATACAGGTATCTGGTGAGAACCTCAACAGAGAAAGCCTCAGAGCTCAAAGGCTAATCATTGACACAAGGAGAAAAGCAGGTGGACCTGCGGAAATCATCATTAGCAATGAAATGATGACATATGGTTCCTCTGCAAGACATAAGTACCATGCCTATCTGGATAAGAAGAAAGCAGAGAAGGATGAGAGAAAAACCAAAAAGGAAAGAAACGGGAATTAGCCTTAGATGAAGTGGAAGAACTTAAACCAAAAAAGCTGCCTCTTGAAGCTAACATTGCCAGCCTACATGCTTTCTTTGTACAGAAAGCAGAAGAGGCAGAGTTAAAAGGACTCATTGTGCTTGTCACAGAGTCAAATGCTCTTAGGAGAAAAGCAGAGGAAAAGATGAGAGTGGTGGCGTCTCTTTCCAAAATGATTGAAGAGAAAAAAAGCAAATATAATAATGCATTTAAAGCAATGCTGATGTCTGTTAAGAGAACAATTTATTTTATATTAAATCTGACACATATGTTACATATTTCTGAAAGAACAACGAATGTTAACCAATCTTTCAGATCATTATACATGTACTGCAATTTTAGGAAATTAATTATAGTTTAACTTTAATCAATAATTAATATTGTAGTATTTGGCATTCATTGTTTTCTCAAATAACCTGTATAAAAATATTAACAAAAATAGGTCTTGGAAATTTCTGTTTGTGGTCTTTGAAAGTTTGGAAAAAGTCTTTGAATTTATCATTCAGTTCAGTATGAACCCTGAGTTTAGACCAGTCTGCTTTAGATCTGAAGCCCAAATGTCCAAATTCCGACAATGGGCAATTTTTTTGTGGAAACAAACTGGGTCCAAAAAATAAGTTTTACTGTAACTATTCATATATAGCACACTGAAGAATTAAAGTCAGTATACGAATGAACATTAGAAACTAAACATTTTTTTATAAGCCAAGTCGACACAGCCAACATGTAAGAGTGTATTTTTAGAAAGAGTGGTTTTCTTAATGTAACCAATCACTTCATTACAACAGTCCATTGATAGGATTATAAGTATATAAGGGAAGATTTTTTTTATTTGTCTACATACTTGGGGTAATGTTCGGCATTGGTTAAAGAATATTTGCTCTGCTGTTCTTTTTCTTCATATTTTCACAACATTGAGTAAACTCAGATTGCAACCTTGACCTTGCAACACAGCATTGTCAGATAAGGTCAAATCAGTGAGGCTGCCAATTGGGAAACGAAGCTCTCTTTAGGAAAATGAAAATCTGCTATTAATAATGTTCTATTGAAGCCATTGTCCTAAAAGAATTTGTTATAAGAACATGCGATCATAGCGATCATCCGCATTACTTGTTATTCAAAGTCACCAATAAAGATAAAAGAGGGCTATATTGTTGAATAGTTTTACAATAAAATGTTAATTATATCCAAGTCAAAGCAGAACAAATAGTTAAAAGATAGTATATGTGTAATGTTGCCTTCTTAGTAAGAGGGGTGGTTAATTGAATTTTGCTGACGTTATCAAGGGAATGACCTCCCTCTATTTTGATAGTACATGTACATCAATAGAGAAAAGAGCATGACTATTGGGAAGAAGAAATGGAATACAAGCTCCCGTAGGCAAGGAAAATAACAAATTTAATGAATACAAATTAATAGTGGCAGTTCCAATTCAACTTAAATTATGTCATAGAATTTGATAGGATTTATTTCATAATGAGTGCTGTAAGGATCACAATGTTCACTGCTGATTGCATCACCTTTGTCCTTTGACCGTGTTCCAATGTCTTCCTCTTTCCTTGAGTCTTTCTATTCCAAATGCTTCATCCCTTTCTGGAGTTCCTAGTCCTTTATTCAGAACTTGTGACTTTTTTTCTGGACTTCCCTTTTCAGACTGTCAAGACTCAACCCAGAAAGCTATTTTCTAAATGCTGTTCTCTTTCAGAAATTGTGCATCCTAGCACTAAAGCCTATCTTTTCTTGCAAGACAGCCATCTGGTTCCTTTTCTTGTTTTAACCAAGGAAAGCACTTTTCTCTTTAGGCTTCGTCGGAGCCAAACTTCTTCTCTCAGGAAATCTTAGGATTAAAGAATTTCAGTCAAGGTTGTCACTTTATATTCATATTACTTCCAAAGTGTACACCTTAATTTTACTCTGACCAATCGAAAGCAGTGATTCCTTAAATATTTCCACCAAAGATAAACATTTCTTTTGTCAGATGTTTGATAGCTTAGGATCTCTGGACTACGTTGCCTAACAACATCCGTTTGAAGAATGACTATTTGACATGGTTCCTATCAAACGGTTATTGTTGGTAGCTCAGATGTTTATTTCTCAGGACAGTGTTGTGACTCCCAGTCAAATTTCATTGAATTGGAAAAGCCAGCCTTTAAAGTTTAACACTGTCATGGGTGGGAGATAAATTAATAAAAGGCTAAAGTGAGTTAAAGTGACTCTTCACATTGACTTTTCTGGCTTAAAATGCAACAAAATTTTAATGCTTTAATGATCAATGCTTATTCAAAATTCGACATTTTACAATATGTATATATAGTAATTGATTTAACGGAGTCCATGGCTTTCAAATTTATAGAAAATGACAAGGTTTTATATTTTATGTTTGTTTGTATGAAGCAATTAGAGTAGTTGACCAAAGGTATGTGGTCTTCACTTTAGCATGTACTGAGATGTAATTTTTATTGTATAAGAAAACATCAAAGGACTTTCAGACTCATTTTAAAATGCATGTGGTGTTTTGTTTCGGTGACATACTTTATTTGGAGAACTAATTAAGGATAATATTTAAAGGTATGGTCTGTGAAGTCTTTTGTCAATTTGTTACATTGTAATGATAATAAGAGAACTTATGCATCAATCATTGTATTTTCTCACCAACAATTGATTATTAATTATTACTGTCAAAAGAAAATGGTAATACATATTATCGATATTGTTAGGTGACTTTATTTCATTTTGGAGTGATCGATTCATAAAAGAAACAAGTTCCTAACATGGCTTGTCTTCTCATATCTATGACTGACTTAATGTTGCTCGAAATAAAGTCAGGGACAGGTTAGTCTTATAATATCTACATCTCCTGTTTGCAATGGTTTACTGCCAACAGATTTTGTACTGATTTTGAGTACTTGACATGATGGCAATAAAATTACAATAAAAAGTCTTTGCTTTTGAGGCCTTATTAATATTTTGTTTGACTTACTATATTCACAGGAGTTTAAACCTTCATAACAATTTATTTTCCAGGATTTTGACTGTTTGGTGTGACGAGATGGAGGATTACAAGTATTTGTTTAAAATTGTACTCATTGGAGATGCTGGTGTTGGTAAAACTTGCCTTGTACGGAGATTTACTCAGGTACGTTTTGTAACTGCAAAATGTGTATAAATGGAGATATGGTTGGCTGGTACCATACATATCTCATTGGTGAGACTAGGAATCCAGTCTAATATAATTTACCAAAAGTGGCTGAAGGGCAGTAATGGCAAAGTAAGAGTTATTCATTTAAACCATGTTGGTTACCCTTTAGGTAAACTTTCTTCATTATATAACACATCACTTTGTATTAAAGTTTTTAAAAAAATTAGAAGTCTGTGAGGAAAGTGATGTTTTTAATTATGGTTAGTAACAACATTTGTACAGTCGACCCCGGTTAACTGCACACCCTCTGGCCCATCACGAGACTGTGCAGTTAACCGGAGTGTGCAGTTAACCAGAGTACGGTACAGTACATTTTTAAGCATTGGGAAAAATCAGGACCGGCGTGATTATGTGCAGTTATCTGGAGTGTGCAGTTAACCGATGTGCAGTTAAGTGGAGTCGACTGTACATAAATGCACATGTAGCATTCTCAGAACTTAGAATTTAGTTCACACAAGAATATATTTTACATGGTTTCATAACTTAACTTTTTTTTTTTTATTAGGGTTTGTTTCCACCTGGGCAAGCTGCAACGATAGGTGTAGATTTCATGATCAAAACTGTTGAAATAGATGGAGAAAGGGTTAAGGTAATTATGATTGTAACTCTTTATCCTTTGCTGTCAAGCTTGCCTTGGCGAAGCTCAATATAGCATCTATGTGTTTACATTAAGCTCACTATTTAAGTGTTTTTACTTTATAGCTTATTGCATACATGCCAACCATTACGCTTTTGGTGTAATTGCTACGCTTTTTTTCACTAAATTATGCATTACGCATAAACATATATGGATTATGCTTTTTCGATATATCCACCTTCCAAAACAATCAGTTATATGTTTTCTAGCTTTTATTAACATTCTATTAATCCCACAGACCATTCCTGAGTTTTTGGTATTATAAAAACAAAACAGAAGAACAAACACCCAACATTCCATTTCAGGGTCATCCGTCTCTCTCGAAAAGTGACAGCTCGGCCTCATGATGGACTTCTGTGAGTGCGTGAATGTAGGTTTTTGTTATAAAATTAAAACCACGAGATAATTACCTATTTTTTTCTGGTATATTATCTGTAAAGATTTACAATCCAATTTCACAACACAAGACTTTAAAAGATTCATAGAGAACTAGTAATTCTTTGTTTTTTTTTCACTCTCTCTGTTTTTTGAATTTCTTCACTGGCATAGGTTTTTCCCCTTCTTCCTCACATTCTTCTTTTCTTCTCTTTCTGGGTGTTTCTGGGGTTTTCATTTTCAGAGGTTACTTCTCCCTTTTCAGAACCCCTCTCTCCCTCCAGCTTCTGTTGTTTCATAGAGCATTCTAAAGACCAATGTCCTTATTCTTTACAATAATAACAGGTATCTTGACCTTTGTCTCTTTTGACACCTGTCATGCATTAATGTTGTGGACATTTTGAAGACCAATGCCTTTTCTTCTGACAAAATAGCAAGTATCTTGACTTTAATCTTGAAAGGAGGGTGAGTAGTTCTCTGAAGAAAACCTTCGAAAGCTCTGATCTGAAGTTTGATCTGTACTTGATCAATCTTATTTGGTAGGATTGAGTGTGAAATGAATACTTTGAGTGGAAAGACTCTGGTCCTTTATTTAGAGAAGGTACTGATCATGAAGAAAGGAGAAAAAGTAAGTGACATATCACCTCGCACATTAGCTGAAGTCATGGATCAAATCTGTGCCAGTGATATTTAAGATTATATGAGTGAGCCAGATATCAGACCCAGACTCTACATCAAACCAAAGTTCACCAGTAGTCATCCCTGAAAACTACTATCTAATTCGAGAGATAGATAAACACTCCTGTAGAAAATTTAGAACCACAGCCTACATGTACACAGTGAAATTTAAAGAATTTAAGTCTCACGTACTGCTGGAGAAAGCAGAGGGGTTCATCACCGATTTGCGGGATTCTTTGTTAACCACACTGAAGAAGCCAAGGAAGACAATCGCTTGAGACTCTCCATTTACCTTGACAGTTCGAAGTTGCCTGTTTTGATCAAGTTTAGCAGCCCAGCATAATTGACACCTCTAAAGTTATTGACAAATCCAACAAGTTTCACATCACTGATGGAAAAGCAACACTGTACATTTATCCATTTTTCACTTTCCAAAGGGACCAGACAACACAAAAAGTGTTATTGGTTGACAACCTTCACAGCATCAAGCTTTGTCTCATCCAAATTAACAGCCCTCAAGACAAGATGTGTTTAGCCCTTGCTATCATGATGGGACAAACATATGCTGCCAAGAATGACACATCAGAATGGAAAAGAGACTGGAAGAATATTCAACAATCATACTGAGCCAAACAACAAAGAGAAGCAGAATTCATGTTACAGCAAACTGGCCTGTCTAAAGACACACTCTCTGGCATTTCTGAAATGCAAAAATTGCAAGATGTTTTAGCCCCATGATACAAAGACAGAAAATACATTGACTATAACAATTGAGAAAAACACAAGCATTGTAGATCAAAATCTAAGGGATGCTTGGCCTCTAAACCCTGTCCTGATGAAAGAATTAACTTTTATCAGCCCTACCTGTTACCAAGAACATCTGAAGACAACTGATGGAAATGTGGGAACATGGGTACAATCACTGTCTGAAAACTGATCCCAAGTATAATCGTATTTTGGAAAGTTACAAGTTGGTTAAATAACAGAACCTGGTAGAAAGACAAATGCCACCTGGACATACATCACAATTAATTTTACTATATGTCCTCTACATATAAGGGTGTAACGATATACCGATTTACCGGTATATTGCAATACAAAATGCCCGATACGGTGTATCGTGATACGAATATAGTAATACCGGTATACCATTTATTTTTTTTTCTTCACCAACATTAGCCCGTCCGGAGGACGGGAACTAGCTTTGAGCACACCAATGTCTTGTATTAGGCTTAACCTAATTACCAAAATGGCGGCTTCTTTGTATGAGCTAGTAAAAAACACAAGAGCAAAGAGTTCTGTTTGGAATAATTTTTCACTAAAAAGGGAGTTTAGCACTAATACAGTTGACAAAACTGTCGCTGTGTGTAATATGTACAAAACTGAAATCAAGCACGCAGGCGGTACGACAAACCTCTCGACTCATTTACGACGTCACCATCCATCAGTACTTTCCATGAGTACTGTGCAACAGAGTGACACAACCTCTAACGCAACAGCCGAAGGTTCCATTAAAAGTGTACGTATTGTTTCAGATCGACAACCAAAGATTGCGGATATGCTAGGTGCACAGAATAAATACAAATCTTCATCCCCAAGGTCCACAGCTATCACTCGTGCCATTGCTAGTTTCATCATTCACGATTTGCGGCCGTACAGTGTCGTATCAAACAAAGGATTTCTAAACATGGCATCGGTGCTTGATCCACGATATGTTGTGCCATCTAGACAGGTCTTATCTGAGAAAATTATCCCAGATATGTATTTACAAGTCAAGGAAGACGTAAAAGCATGCTTGCGCTTAGCATCTAAAGTTGCATTAGGAACTGACAGTTGGACTTCCAGAGCAACGGAGTCATATGTTACAGTAACTGCATGTTTTATTTCTCTTGATTGGAAACTTCAGAGTTATGTGCTACAAACACGGGCTCTACATGAGAGTCACACAGGTGCAAATATTGCTGCAGTTCTGTTGTCAGCTGTTAATGAATGGGGAATTCCATTCAATCCTCCACTGGTAACTGACAATGCTTCAAACATGGCTGTCACAGCATCAGAAGCAGGATGTAACCCACATATTGGTTGCTATGCACATACTTTAAATTTAGCTGCCCAGAAAGGTCTGAAAATCAATGATGTTAGCAGACTTCTTGGCAGGATCAGAAGAATTGTCAGCTTTTTTCACCGCAGTGCAGTTGCTGCAGAAATACTCAGAGACAAAATTGAGCTCCTAAATTTACCAAAACACAAACTAATTCAAGATGTTTGTACCCGATGGAACTCAGCAGCTGACATGATTGAAAGGTTTCTGGAACTACAACCAGCTGTATATGCTGCCCTAACCAGCAAAGAGGTGCGCAGTGTGAACAAAGATGTAAGTACCTTGTCGGAAACTGATATTAGCAATGCTGAAGAAGTATTGGCATGTTTGAAACCACTACGGACAGTCACAACAATGTTGTGCACAGAAGAATCACCCACCATATCCATTATTCTTCCACTGCAAAATCAACTGTTGACTACACTTATGGCACCCTCAGATCATGATTCAACATTGGTGAAATACATGAAAGCAACTATTGTGAATGATCTTTCGACCAGATATGAAGGAAACAAGGATTTCCTCCAGATAGCAACTGCTCTAGACCCCAGGTTCAAAACCCTCCCTTTTCTGACTAACAACAGTCGATTTGAAGTCTTCAACCACTTGGTTCTGGCTGCATCCACTTCTTACGAACAGAATCAGCCAAAGAAAGTTAAACAGGTATGCCAACAGGATTCAGCTACTGATGTTCCATCTCTTCCTGCATTACCAGCCTTGTTAGCTGAGGATATCGGCACTACATCTCACCAAATGAAAAGAATAAAGACAGATGAAGGCACTTCTGACTCATCCACATTAGCTAAAGTTGATTCTGTTTCTGTCTTATCTACATCTGCTGACGCTTGCATTGCTGTAACAGATGCAGGTTCTTTATCTCCAAAGATAAGTAACGCTGGTCTTGCTTCCATTTTCGGAGATGTATATGTTGTGAAAGTGGAGACAAATACTAGGACTGTTCTTGAAAAAGTAACTGAAGAAATCGAGAGGTACAAGGATCAAGAGTCCATTCCTCTTGCCCAGAACCCATTACAATGGTGGCGAGATCATCAACATCAGTTTCCTGTGTTATCCAGTTATGCAAGAGAGGTGCTCTGCATACCAGCAACATCTGTCCCTTCTGAAAGAGTTTTCAGCACTGCTGGAGATATTGTTTCAAGCCAAAGGGCAGCAATCAGTGCAGAGAATGTTGACATGCTACTATTTCTGAAGAAGAACATTACTATACCTTAATGTCTCCTTTGTAAACACAATGAACTCTGGACTTTGATGGATTCACTTAAGACGGCTAGGACACATAAACAAGTTTCTCTAGAAAATGTTAATTTGTTAATCCTTTGTTTCAAACACAGCTAAATCAGCTGACATCTTCCAGTTTTGTCCAGTTGTAAAAGACTTTGTTTTATCTAGTCACATTAAATATTTTGTGTTCTTTCTTTTATTGGAGAAATGTATGGGTTGTTTTCACAGACGTCACGATTAAGTACGCAAATACCCACAATTCAACGCGCACGCACCTTCTGCCGCCATTTTGAGCCCCTAACAAACCGTTGTCAACATTAGTCATTATGTATATTCAAGAATAATAATCTGATTTAACTATCGATAAGGATATTTACTTCTTCGACACAATACATAGATTATACCTGAAGTTATGTGCACTACAGAAAAAAAAAATAAAACTGGAAGTTCCCTTGCTTATATCGAGAGACAGAATAGTAAAGTAGAACCGTAATCGTGTATATTATTGATATCTAAGAAATGCACTTTTTGTTGTTGTTTACAAACAGACAATATTGACATTTTTAAAAAGTCATTCGTATCATATCCTTGTCATCTTGAAAGAGTATTTCCAGATCATGATTTTCTGGATACAATATCAGTCACGAATTAAAATTTCAATGCATGTATTTTATGCTAGAACTTTTATATACAAATATTTTTCGCAACAACATGTGTTTGTGCCATAGAATATTTGAGAAACCATTTTAATTAGTATATTCAAATATTGTATTTGTGGAGGGGATGGTGGATGTAGGCTTATACTAGATGAAAGCGATAACCGGTCAAAGAAGTTTCATCTTTAGTGTATTCAGACGAAACACGTGTCTGACGGAACATGACGTTGTTTCGAATGTCAAAACGATGTTTTCCTCAAATGCTTTTAGAAATATGAAATTGTATATAAACAATTGGCTTTTAAACTTTAACGATAATCAAATGCTTGATTTAAGCCCGTGAAAATCGAAAATCATTAAATGTTTCTACTTGGTTGTATATCCATTTGTTTATGCGTTTGTTTATTGATCGATCTATTTGTTTAGGAAAGAATAACAAATATGGTTGAAATATAAATATTTTATTTAAAGAAACACGTAAATAGAGTCACGCAATTCGATCTCGCGAGGTTGACATGCACAACAGAATGTGATATATTCTTATATTCTTACTCACAAAATGAAACGTGCCGGTTATGTGGGATAGGGACTCAAAATGGCGGATATGGAAGTACTCACGTTTTGTGACGTCACGTGAAAACAGCGGATACTTTGACAGTGTTGCCAAGTTATAGATGAAAACAAAGGGTTTAACATCAGCGATCAAATTATATTAATAGTTTAGTTCTGATAGACACAAAAATAATGTTTCTAGTCAGCCAAATTAGGTTCTTCTGTGATTTTATTTCTGCTGCCTGTTAAGCAGTTAGTCTCTCAGGTTCAAACCAAGAAGGTTTGGAATCACTGATATTATTAATTTATTATAATTTATAATATCATTCATTTTTTAAATCAAAGTAGGATATTTATCAATGTGATAATTTGTGATTATGTGTAGTTTTTCTTGTGTTTATCCCTTGTCATGATTGTACTGCAATTTTGAGAGCCTGCACTGTAAACAGAACACAGATTTCACTTCCTGATGTCAAGACAGAAGGTCTGTTTGGTAAAAGTCTGTTAAATCCTCAGAAACTTTGGTTCTGTCTCACACAGCGTTAACATTACATCCCATCAGTCTCATCTTGTTGTCAAATTGATAAATGCTTTGTATGGAATCAGTCGCAAAAAAAATCCAAAAATACGAGCTGATATCTTGGAAGCGAGTCTTAAAGAAGTCTTACAATGGTTTATAGTGACAGCACATTAATTACTGCAAGGTAGCATTCATATTCCTCATCATAACAAAATGCTTTTTTGAGAGAAACAATGTAGCCTTGATGCAACTGGCAGATCCCACATTGACTCTCAAAGCCAAAAAGCAAATCATTTTGAAACCTGGAGGTAGCAGTTTTCAAGGATGTGGAATCATTTTGCTCCGTTGTAAAATGCAATCTCAATGCCCCAAAAGTCAACCCCAAGAAAAAAACACAACCTGACCCAAACAGGTAGATCCCAAGAAAAGACCCCAGAAAACAGCTCCTACTCGCAAGATAGAGTCACTGCAGCCAGGACGCAACCTTACATCCCCCAAGCCTCAACCTGCAGTCCATGTCTCCAGCAGCCTCAGGTTCTAACACGTCTCCATTTCTTGTAATGCCAGTGGGACCCAATTTGACACGGGTCTTTGCTAATTTGATAAAAATAAGAATTCAAACATGTGTCTCCAGAAACTTCTTCAGTGGTGACATCCTCCTCATTAGCTGCAATGGCAGCTGCTAACAAAGCACCTGCTCCCCAAATCAAAGTCTAAGAGAGATCGGGTATGCTAGAGAGTTTACTAGATTTATCCAAGCACAAACTGTCCTGATTTAGCCTGTTGCGACTCCCTCTATATCAGTTGATGCCTGCCATAAAATAGGTATAGGACTGACAGGGGAAATAACCATTTCTTGCTTCCTGTTTTCTGATGCCGCTTAGGTTCCAGAACAGTGGTCTGCTGTTATGGCATATTTTGAGATGAATTTGGATCATTTGAATGTAAAATCAATTGAACAGAATACATATCCAGATACTCGTTTATGGTATTAAGCGGCCCATGGATGAAATAATAAGTATTTTTGCGAAGCGTTGAAAATTTTAAAAGTTTTATTTTCATACATTAACAGGAGGTAATACTAATAAACACGATAGGTCTTAAGTTTCCAACAATTTGGAATATATCCATGTATATTTCATATTTCTGAGTAAGCTCTATTTACCGTACAAAGTCTCAATTCAGGACTACTATCTGGTCGTTTCAGCCATATCTGCAATTACTGGTGCATAGGCCAAATTAATAATCCGTCAAATATTTAGCGCATTGACCCCATTGTCGGTCAATGGCACTAGTGTACAAAACTCGATTTAGTAACTTCTAGATAGAAGTTATTTGATATATATATATATATATATATATATATATATATATATATATATATATATATATATATATATAGATTTTCATTCAGATAAGCAAAAATAGTGTTTATGTCTTTTCTTCATATTATGTATGAAACTTGTTTAAATGAACGGTGTCATGGTAAGATTATATCTGTATGAATTTAGTCCTAGAAAGCTCGATTCAAAATAATGACAAAGAATGATATAAACAATGATATGGGGATGTTTCACAAATTCCCAAGTTTTAGTATTTATTAAGCATGGCAATATTCTGTTGAAATAATTTATACAAACATGAAACAGTTGTCACGAATGTCCAACAGTTGTGTTAGATTTCATGAAAATAAATATGGGTTCAGGAAACGTTTACACACATTCCTCAGCAGGCTGACGACGTGTGATTTGGTATAGCTTTCATTGTTCGTCTTAATTTAAACTGAAGCTATAAACATGTTTTCTGGCACGATCCAAAGTTGTAGACTATGTTCATTTTCATGACATTAAGTAGGACCATGTTTTTCTAAAAACTGACAAAATTGCATTTTGAGAATTGTCCATCCTCCACTCCTTTCATGTCACAAAAGTACACCATGCTGCATCACAGAGACAGTTGAGACTGAATTTTTATTATTCTTGGATGCATCTCCTTTGAAAAATAGCTTGATTTACTTGCAAAAACCGGCATTTCAATTTTCATATCCTATACCTACATGAAAATGATATGATAGATAGTCAGTGGCAACACAGTCAAATTAAAAAAAAAAGACCTGCTGCTATGTCTTACACTTGCCTGAATATGGATTACACCTCTTTGGTACATTAAAGAGAGTTTGAAAATAAAGTAGTAACAATGTGTTTGTCATTTTTATTAAAATATTTTTAATGTCTCTCATGCTATAAATTTGAGAATATTCTAAGAAAAAACCTAGAAGAATGCAGAATAAGAAGAGCACAAGAGCACATTTGTCCCTCAAAGACCTCCACATACTTTCCTTATTTTCTATTTATAGCAGATGTATATGACACATTTCCAAGAAAACGGTTTAAATTACAATATTTGCCAATACATTCTTACCATACATGTACTTCATATATGCCATCGTATCAGAAAGATGCATCATATTGAATATACAGCATTTGTTACTTTTTTTTTAAATTGGAAAATTTTCAGAATATGTATCATTAAAAAATATAGGTATGGCTTGAAAATAGCTTGCACTGTTTTTGCACATTTGGTTAATATTTCTGCACACTTTATTAAAAAAATTAGTACCAATGCTGCAGTTATGCATCTTAGGATAACCCTGTGTAATTGACCTATTTTGTACACTCAGCACCTGGGTTACTGCCTGGGGTGGGGCTGAGTAGAATAGGAGGGTGAAAATTCAATTATGCAGAAAATTGGGGCAATTTTTGTGGTGAGCTGTCAAAGTACCTGAAGGTTTGATTTTGAAATTTTTATAATTATGAATAATAGTACAATGAAAATAAATCTTTGTTATATTTTTTATTTCAGTTACAAATTTGGGACACTGCTGGCCAGGAAAAGTTTCGTTCAATTACACAAAGCTACTACCGAGCTGCCAATGCACTTATACTTGTTTATGATGTCTGTTCTCAGGCAACATTTGATTCTCTTCCCCAGTGGATCAGCGACATTGAATCTTTTGCCAAGCATAAGGTCCTTGCTTATCTAGTGGGTAAGTAACTTGTTCTGGGTCTTTTTTTGTGACAGAAGGCTCTTTAATTATGCATGAATCAAAGCATTGTAAATTTTAAATGTGTGCTCCAGTGCCAGTATTTTCTAGTCTGTGTATATCAGCAGAAACATTGGAGCATCAACAATATTCCAATCTATGTTCTTTTTTTTTAACTCATATGTATGAAGATGAAACTTTGGTGCTGTTTCACACTGTCATAAACAAAGTAACACAAAAATACAGCATACTAGTTATTTTCTTTTCTAAAGTTTTTAAAAAATAAAATCATAAGATTATTTAAATGTTTCTGAAATAATGTAATATTTGCTCAGGCACAGATATGCTCCCAAATTTTCCTGTAAATGTGTAAATACAGCTTTAGTAAATACAGTTGTAAATGTCCTCAGAATCAGCATGTCAGTGTGATCAGAATTTGGATCTTTTTCTGTTCTTATCTTAATCAGCTGGTAGTTTGATATGTATTTTGATCTTTTCCTGTTAATATCTTAATTAGCTGGTGTTGAATTTCTGGTTGGTTCTGTTTTTGTGTTTTTTTTTAATATGGTTCTTTCAAAACAATATTGGCTGTATCTTGATTAGTAAATGAAAGCTAAGTTTCTTTTCCCAATTTAAAAACATACCAGGCTGGCCCTGGTAGGTATCAAACATTCAACTGTTAGATTTTAATTCAGATGCTCTACCGAGTTACTGTGGCTGCCCTTTGAATTTCGGGCATGGTTACATACTTATCTTGTTGACTTATTTCCTTTTATCCCATTGCACTTTTATTTTGAAACATAAAATGAGATTATTCAATTTTCAGTTTGATCTGTTTTTACCAATTATTGGCTTGTATGCATAGAGAGTTTATGCTATACAGTGGTAGATGTATCAAAATTGACATCAGTATAGTCAGGGTTCGTACAGTCTTTGAAGGTCTTTGAGAGTTTGGGAAAAACGAGGTAGCATTTTCAAGGCCTTGAAAGTTTGGGAAAATCGAGCATATTACCCTGAGGTCTTTAAAAGTCTTTGAAAATTGAAATAAACCCCAATTTTTTAAATAAATAAAATTATCCGAGGTTGTTCGATTCGGATGTAATCTAGTTATCCTGGTTTCTTTCTTTTGATGACCCGTTCAGTTTAATTGCCGCCGCAAAAACAAAAGAAGCTTTATTTGACCATCCAAAGTTGGCCTCGGCGGCGACTTCAATCGCACATGCACTCTTCATCAAAGCAAGACGGCTACACACTTCATCAAAGGAAGTCACAAATGAAATTGCCTAAGGTCGTTAGCTTCAGATGTAGCTGGTTTTCCTGGTATCTTTCTTTTGATGAATCGTTCAATTTGATTGGACGAGTCCATCAGCTTTGGCCAATCAAAATGTTCATTACACTACTAATTCGCTCTACGTAGAAAGTAACACGCTCGAGGATTCAAAATTTGTTTAGTCGATTTACATCTTCAGTGTTTAAAAATGCCAGGTCTTTGCTCTTTCAACGCTGTCTGGCTTGAACAAGAGAAATACATGGAATGGGTGCAAAAGGATAAATTATGTAAACGAAAGGCGTTTTGTACATTGTGTAAAATTAAGACGATCTTCTTGGCTTCAATGGGAGAAGGAGCCTTTCCTTTACAAGTCATGCCAAAGATAAGTAGCAAATTAGTAACTACATACTGTTCATTTAGTGCAACAAAGATGCAAAAGTATAAGCTATTGGTAGTTTTGGGCAAAATACTCTTCGGGTAAAAAAAATAAGATATTGTTTAGGTTGATGATTTGGGAGATACGGCAGAAGAGGGCCCGTTTAAATTTACTTATACTGTCGGTTTATTTAACATGTTTGAGGGACAAAAATCATTTTCAAAAATTTTGTTCTGCATAATAATGTTCCTTGGTTTAATATAGAAACATCCATTTTAATAAAATTCAATTCACGGATAAACAGTAATAAAGTACGCATGCGTACACTATAGTACAGTTAAGCAAGAGTTGTTCTTAAATTGCGAGTAAAATTTTTTTTTTTTAAATGGCATTAACGTGTGCTTTGAAGTTTTAACTGTAGGAAGTCAAGTCATTTGATTAGGCAAATACAATAAAAGAATTCAAAAATGTGTTTCCAGTTGACTGCATGTCCCCATTTCTCATTTCCGACCCTTGACTTTTTCCCCAATGCTATAAAAAAAAAATATTAAAAAAAATCACATTGCCGAAATTGATTTGCGTATCTCTAGTCTGACTATACATCCCCGTTTGTTTGTACCCCTAGTTATCCAATCGGACAATCATCCGTTGACATGCTTCAATAGAACAGATGACAGCCTTGATGAAGTGTTTTATTCTGTCCTTTCCAAAAGAAAGGAATATGTGGAACTTTGGAATGTTCTCCAGAAAATGTTGTTGTTGTCACATGGGCAGGCAACAGTGGAGAGAGGATTTTCTGTCAACAAACAGGCATCTGTTGAGAACTTCAGCAGAGAAAACCTCAGAGCTCAAAGGCTGATCATTATCACAATGAGAAAAGCAGGTGGACCTTTGGAAATCGTCATTAGCAATGAAATGATGACATGCCTCCTCTGCAAGACATAATTACCATGCCTATCTGGATAAGAAGAAAGCAGAGGAGTAGGGTGAGAAGAAAAACCAAAAGGGAAAGAAATGGGTGTTAGCCTTGGATGAAGTGGAAGAACTTTAAGCCATAAAGCTGCGTCTTGAAGCTGATATTGCCAGTCTACATGCTTCCTCTGTACAGAAAGCAGAGAGGCAGAATTAAAAGGACTCATTGTGCTTGACACAGAGTCAAATGCTCTTAGGAGAAGAGCAGAGGAAAAGATGACAGTGCTGGCTCTCTTTCCATAATGATTGAAGAGGAAAAAAATCAAATATAATAATGCATTTAAAGCAGTGCTGATGTCTGTTAATAGAACATTTTATTTTGTATTAAATCTGGCACGTATGTTACATATTTCTGAAAAAAACAATGAATGTTAACCTATCTTCCAGATCATTATAATGCAATTTTAGGAAATTAATTATAGTCTGACTTTAATCGGTAAACAAAAATGTAGTTTTTCATTTTGGCATTCGTTGTTTTCTCATATAACCTGTATACACAATGTTAGCAAAAATAGGTCTTGGAAATCTCTGTTTGTGGTCTTTAAAAGTTTGGGAAAAGTCTTTGAATTTATCATTCATAGTTCATTATGAACCCTGATATTAGTTGACATTTATAAATGTAAACTATACTGCCTTTTCTCTGAAGAAATTGCAGCTAGCGTAACCTGGCACTCTCCAGCATTCAAGACACAAAGCTCTTCTTATGTTCAAATACTGTTTATTCTGTGTGAGAACTCTCATCGAAAATTAGAGTGTACGTGCGTGTGTGTGTGTGGTAAAAAGCTGCAATAAATGGAAAATGTAATCATTACAAAACATGAAATTAAAGAAACGTTTCACTAATGTATTAATGTCCATATCACAAATCAAATCTACGAGTCATTAACAAAGTTACTCACACTGTGGTGGGCTTCAATTTCAAAAAGAGCTGTGAAGGCACGCTCACTCTCCCGCCTCGACGTACCACAAACGAAAACAAAAAGAAAACTGATATTCTTGAAATAGAGTTTTAAAAAAAAGGGAGACAAATCTAAATGGCCACTTGACTGTTCTAACGGTAACAGCACATAAACCTTTTTTGTTTTGGACACATTTCTCAGACACATCTGGTTGTAAAGTCAAACATGATATATACGTGTACATGTATATGGAGAAGTACTGCATCACCTTCATCAAAGAAGGTCAAAATCAACTGCATATCATGCAACAGTAAAGGTAATATTTTGGAAATTATTGTTTTTAAAACATAAGGTGTATGCTTCTTACAGAGTTCTTCACTTGAAGTGTAAGTATATCGATTCTCATCACAATGACTTCAAGGAAACTTTGCTGTCATCTGACATTTCTCTTTAATGCTACATTATTTTTCCCCAATGATATATTGATTGTGTGATGGTATACATTTTTATTTATCATCGGTATAATTGCAACCTTTGCAATAATTTACATACCTGCCATGATTTCAGTTATTTCTAAATGATTAGAATCAGTGTACTGCAGTTACTAAGAGAATGATTAATTAATCAATTATAGTTAAATTTTCAAGAGGAATAATTCCATTATCTGATTATTTGGACTTAAATATAACTTCCTGTTATTGCCGACTCCAGTTTGGTTGTAATGGTTTTAGCAACATGTTAAGTAGAGACAAACCAGTTGTATTACATTGATAATGTTAGCTGTTTAAAGTGCATGAATATAAAGGAAAAACCAAGAGGAAATAATCCAAGATGCTTCCTGTCTTTTTAAAAGAAATTATTTTTTAATTCATTAGGAAACAAGATTGATCAGATCAATAGTAAGGAGGTTCCATCTTACATTGGAAAGCAGTGGGCAGACAGATTTGAAATGAGATTCCTCGAGACTTCGGCAAAAGATGCAGAAAATGTGGACATACTTTTTTACGATATTGCAATGGAGCTGACAAAAGATGCACGTGAGAAAGATAAACTTGAGTCAGACTGCACTGGGTTTAATATTTCCCCTAACACCAAGACAATCAACAGATGTACTGCTTGCTTCAAGTTTTGATATTGAGTTAGCTTATAATGTCCGTCCTAACATCCCAGAAAATGGATCTTACTGGTAAAGCATTTATCATGATCTTTTAGTAGTGCGAGACTCTTAGTTTATTTGGATTTTGATTTTCATTTGCTTCTCATTCTTAGCTACCACCCTCATGACTTTGGCTTGAATTTCATGATATTCTACAGCAATTTACAAATTCACTCGCACATGCAAAAAGATCATGAATTTTCACATTTTCAATTATTCTAAATGTTCCATTTAAGTGCTAGTCATGGTATTGGCTGTTGCTGCTAGTCACAATATTAGTAAACTAGAGCTGATTGGTACAGTTCGCCCAGTAACAAGTATTTTAGCTAGGGCATAACCGACTTTTGATCCGGAAATCGGATTCCACCGGATAGTATGAACTTCCGATTAATCGGAGTCGGACAAGGCAGGAACGACCGATTCGGATAATAAAAATAATAAAGTTGAATTTCTATAGCACCGTGTCTAACACTGCGTGTCATTCGATAGTGCATTAATATAGTTAAAAAAGAAGTCAGAAAAGTCCAATATGGTCAACACAACGGGGTGAAACGATAATACTTGAGTTAGACCGAAAGATTTAAATTTATTAAAATATATAATACAGTCGTACCCGTTTATGTCAACATCCTCAATAATGAAGGCATAACATTGAATACATTGACACATGCTAATGAGGTATCCGGAATCTGAAAAATTTCATGCCCAAAATCCGGAATCGGAAATCAGTAGAAAAATGCTAATCGGTTATGCCCTAATTTTAGCATATTTAAATCTATATGTGTAAGAGTAGTTTTATAAATGCTTTTAAAAGAAACCGGTGCCTAACCAGATTTTTTCTCCATGTATGCGCTGTCAACACTGATTTAATTACTGTTTTACATCACATCTTTAAAAAGTTTTCACCACCAAGAAAAAAGAAATGTATTGTACAAAAAGGGAAGTTTAGTTTGGAATATACCAAAACTTCATCAAATACTAATATACATTATGCCTTTTGTACACAGTGTGCCACAAATTTAAGCATTGGGCATGGTGGCAGTGATGATGTGAGGAAGTACTTTGGTAGAAAAAAGACTTTTAAAAGGTGTTAAATTGTAACATATGTCATAAGTCATGTGACATATGTTACAATTTAACACATTTTAAAAGTGTTTAGTACAATCAAGCCAAAATGATGGTGGAACCGAATGGCAGGACAATATGCCATCTACTGTAGTTTCCTGTTTCATAGCAAATTTGTTTACACACCCATATAAATAATGTCATGAGAACATTTATATTAAACAGAAGCTGGACTCAACTCTAACAACACTGTTCTATAAAAACAATACTATGCTCCACTCATACTCGACCCTATGATTACTCATGTCCTGTATTAAAAAAATATTACTGTCCTAAAATTCAGACTCTACCCTTTAATAAAATCATACCCTGTATTATACAATCTTGTCAAATTCTGACTCTACCCTATAATAAATCATAGCCTGTATTATACAAACATTGTCATATCAAACTCAGATGTCACTTAAAATGATAATATTGGATTATTCATTGGCATGACAGTGATCATTCAGATATATGGATTGTTAGTTAAGTTGGAATTGGATCAGAAAAAGGTTTGCATAACTTTGATACTAGGAATTAAGACCTTTGCCTCTTTTGCATGCCATTAACTGTTGACAATAGTTAAAGATGATGTAATAATTTGCCTTGTCCTTGCCAAATATAAAGAGTAGTTATATAGTATTATCCATGTGTGTCCATTGTGTTCTGTCTTGTCACAAATTTGGTTTTTGATCCATAACGTTTTAAGGACCTTTTATATATTGACACCCAATATGCACAAAGTTTTACAATAAAAGACTTAGGTAATAATTCATCCTAATCTTTTCTACACAGAATGTGATAGAGTTATGACCCTTGTTAGAATTTGAGTTAAGGCCCTCTTTGAATAGTTTGACCTTCTATTATGCTCAGGCATTTATGGTGCATATGGACTTGGTTTAGGTCAGAACCAACTTGCCTTTGACCATTTTGAAACAGACAACAAATTAGGTTATGCAAGGTGAAAGGAAAACTAATGGGAATATTGTAACTTTATGAAGTTATTAGTGGTTAAACCCCATAACAATAAGTATCCTTTTTGTTGTGCTTGAAAAAATTCTTAAACTGGACAATATTTGTTGACATTTTATACTGTGATGGTCAAAATAATTTTCTTGATTCACACTTTTGTTTTGTACATTATTCCAACCAAGAGAAAAATTGATATGATCTCTTCTTTTTGTTAATTATGAATTTTTATTTTATAATGTCATCTTGGCAAGAAATTATGGCACATACAAAGCTTTTATCAGAGTAGTTCTAGACTTCTTTTGGAGTACTTTATAACATGTAGGTTTAGATGTGGAAATTGTTCATAATTTAGTTTTGGAATTTCATCTAACTTAAGTAACTTAAGTTGGGGGTCATATGTCAAAGAGCTTAAAACTTTCATGATATTGATAACTGTCAAGACAAACTAAGACATCCCGTGCACATATAATGCAGTTAAAATGCAATGATCCATATGTCACATATCTCTTACCAGTATGATGCAATTAAAATGCAGTGGTCTAAGTCATATAAATACCATAGCTCCATACATTTTTGCCAGAGAAAAAATATTCAACTTAACATGTGTCTTTCTATTAAAAACAGCCTTACATTGAATTTCATTTCAGTCTATTATCTCATTTAAAAGTTATTGAACAAAAACAAAATTCTAAGTCAATCATGGGTCAAAACCACAAATGACTGTAACTTAGTATAAATCAAATATGACTTAAGTGTTCTTCATACAAAGCTACATACAAGAATTTGATATCTTTCTTTGAAGGGCAAAGATCAAAGTCAAAATGGGATATTAATTATATGAAATTAACCCTGATACCAGATTTGATTTTAGTCCACAAAGTCAGATATAATTGAGTGGAGAAAAAAAATTGAAAGGCCGAGACCTCAAGTGTAATAGGCACCATTACACCATAAAATGTTACTGTAAGAATCAAACTTTACTTGGGTCCAAACGTAATGACTTATGTCAGATTTGATTTTGGTCCACGAGTTTCTTCAAAAGTTAATGAGCCTAAACTAAACAAATTGAAGGCTAGTGCCCATTGCACTTTTATTTTGAAACATAAAATGAGATTATTCAATTTTCAGTTTGATCTGTTTTCACCAATTATTGGCTTGTATGCGTAGAGAGTTTATGCTATACAGTGGTAGATGTTTTAAACATCAACAGTTTTTTAATTCTAGTATGTAGACTTTTTAGAACTTGGAATAGTTATATTTCTGTCTTCATATCACATGTTGGAAATCAT